>QFEY01000829.1:0-72093 GCA_003316435.1 Russula virescens | reverse complement strand
ACCCCGCCGAGACACGAAGAGAGAAGGCGTACGGGTCCGGGTCAACGTGGGTGGAGAATACAGGCGGATAGGAAGGAGAAAAGTTAGGTGCGAGGAGCTGCCACATCATGATAGTGACCAATTAGGCAGGCACGTACTACCAACACCGTGACTCGCTTGCTCATAACTTGGGCGCATTAATACGTACAAGTGGCTATTCACCTACCACATCGGATTTAAAGAAAAAGAAAGCATCGCAACACTCAAGTTCTAGTGTGCGAAATCGTCCGCGGCCAAGTAGGCTATTCCAAAACCATTTCGAGTCAGCCGTCAGCCGTCTGAGCTGTCCGAACCGTCGTATATCCCATCCCCACCCCAAGTTATCTCTCCTTCCTACCTAGGCTAGTCACGATAGGAGCACTCCATCGACGTAATGTCCATCAAGTCGATGTGGTCTTCTGGAGTCACTCTATCGACTCCGTCTCTGGTACACTGGAGAAGGGAGGCAGGGACTTGCATCGTCTGTTCGCCCCCGTCTTCAAGTTTACTTTGGAACGCCTCGGCTCCCGAATGAGAAACCGCATACAAGACGCTGAGAACATCCAATGCCTAGACTTGCTTATTGTTGTGAAGAACCTGTACTAGTGGTCCTATCCGACGAACTCACGCGGGAGTCCCGCCATGTATCGCGTCCCTGCGGAGAGTATCATAGACGTGTTACCAGCGACATATCGGAACCTCTCCGGTCATCCCGTTGTGGTCCATAGGTTGGAAAGACGAAGAGTAGTAGTAAATACGTCGGTAGAGAGATCGAACTCCTCCCCGTTTTCGTATCTATCTATCTCATTATCTTTTTTTTTAGAACCCGCATTTGTAACGCACAACATGTATGTAAGTACAAAGACGCGCGCCGGCTGTCGGTACAGGCTGATTGTTTGGAATACAACTATGTGCGTATGCATAGTGAATTGACATGGAGTGATGTGTGTGTGGCGGTATGCAGCGGCCAGTGTCATGGCCCTCCGGCCTTCCCTCTCATCCATGGTCCTCTGGGGTCGCTTCCATCTCCGGCGGGATCCTCCGACGTGGCCTGACGCAGGCTTGTGAAGCCGCGATGAACGCGCCCAGCGCTGCTCCGCCCTGTCCGGAGCCGAAAATGCGGGAGACGGACGTTTCGATTGTTGGGGGCTACAAGGTGCTGGCTTCTAGTGGCGGTGACTCGGAAGTGCGGGCATGCCGCTAAGATGTGTCGCGCGGTTTGGAGGGTTTCTCCACACGCACAGCTTGTGGGGTCTTGTGAGTGGGGCCTAAATCTGGCCGTGTATTCTCCCGTGAACGCGTGGGTGGTCAGTAAGCGTATTGCGTGGAAATAACCAAACACGCTATCTCATTATCGGTCTCAAGTCATCATTTACTGCTGGTCTTGCTCCTCAGGCTAACGTACAACTTACTCTTGACACGTCAAGGAACAAGGAAGATCCACACCGTTACCTATCATGTATGGTACTTTATACATGTAATCCCATCCGCGTCTCGTACTACATTGACACTGCAGACCCCAGCCTGCACAGCGCTAACTAATATTCACTTGTACGATATCAGACTAACCAGACCGCAGGTCTGGGAAATTGAATCTGGTATCCCCACCTACATTTTACCCACTTAGAGCGTCCAAGCGCTTCGTAAGTGCATCTATCCGCTCTTCTAAACTAGTGACGTTCCCTTTCACCACGCGCCCGTTCTCAGCGAGACTCCCCTCGACACCTTCAATAGCTTGGCTCAACGCATCAAGCGCCTCGCGTGACTGGCGTTGCTCTTCCTCCAAAGTGGAGAGTGTGTTGCCGAATTGTGCTGCGGACGCATGCAAGGTGGCGAGCGTGCGCAGACGCGCGAGAATATGGGGTATCTGCGGGAGCGCGGGGACAAGACGAGCTAAAGCTGGTGCGAGCTGCTCTTGCAGTGATGCGGGCAGCGCGGCAGGCGCAGTGGTGGTGTCATTGCCCTCCGCGCCGGCGTTGCGACGGTGTTGTTGGTTCGCAGCTGCCAGTCGATCGAGGTCGGATAATAGCAACTTGAGACGACGTGAAATGTTATCCAGATGTCGAGGCTGCGCAAGCACGGTTAATTGAGTATTAAGCCTGGTGAGAAGGGGTAGAAGTGGTGTTGGCATCGCCGAGCTCTATGTCAAGGTCGTTACTTGGCGCTTTTCCAAAAAGAAAGGATACAGGGCGAACATACCTCGTCAAGTGACGTGCTGGCTGACCCGATAAGCCTTTCCAGCTCCCCGACGCGTCGATCGACCTCAGCGAAATCCTTAGCAGTCTCTAAAGACTTGTGGGGTTCCTTCGCTTCCTTGCTAACGCCACTCCCATTCTTCCCAGGGACACCCTCCGTAGTGGGGACTGCCTGTGGTGGATGGTCCTGTAACACACCTTGAACTAGCCGCACTCGGCCTTCATGGCTTGCAGAGAATTTCGTAAGTCGCGCTTTGACGTCGACGAGACCCTTGAGGAGCTGCCCTGGGTCAACTTGACTTTGCTCGTGATCCCGTGCAAGCAGTGGATTTGCGGGGTCAGCGAGTTCCGTTTCCAGAGAGGCGATCTCGGATTGCAGTAACTTTAAGCGGAGTGCGAGAGAAGGCGGATGTGTCGGCGTTGGGGACGGCGTACGTGAAGGGGGATACGCGTACAAGTGTCGTTCTCGCGTCCCTGTAGTATATAGTGAGCCAACGGTAAGACAAGAGACGAAGAAGACCACGAACGCTTTCGCTCTGCGCGCCGAAATCGTCTGCTAGCCTCAGCAGCGTCAACGAGGCTAGTTTCGTCGATTCCTTCAGCCGCGCTCGGCTCTTCCTCATTTCGTGGTCGCGTCGAGGGTCCTTCATCATCGCTCGAATCGTTATTCTGCATTTAAATCAGTCCTGATGGCCTCCTAAGACCAACGTTAACATGCCTCGTCTTGAAGGGATTGAAAAGCATCTTCAGTTTCATAGACATCTTTTCCAGAGGAATCCTACGATGCCGAAGGGGATATTTACTTATAGCCGGAGATGCGGTAATAAGGGACACACGATGTCGGGTAAGCTTGAGTACTTATGCGTGCTCATTGAGGGATCGGGTTGAAGAAGGAGAGGCCAGACGTGGAACTCGAAACACCAAGCGTAGCGGAGACCACCGGACACGCGACTTGAAAGGAATAAAAAAGTCGTCACCTGAGCGATTCGAACACTCGCGGGCAAAGCCCAACCGCTTAATCTGCATATAGCAGGCGATCCCGTTAACCACTCCGGCAAAGTGACATTACTCCGGGATGTAGTCTCAAATATATGAGATATATTTCGCACACGTGTCCCATGACGACAGCAATCCTTGCAGCAACGTGAACAGCCTGACAAAATCTCACAGTACCTATATACAGAGAAGGTAGGTTTAGTTACATGGGAGGGCATACCATCGACGATTGGGGCCATCCTCAATTTAGCGCACGGTCAATCCGCACCTTTTCCATGCCTCTCCGACTAGTAATTGGTATCTCATGCCTGAGATACAGTAATGTCTGCAAGTGAATTATACCTTCTCTCGTCAAGGAGGGAGAATATCCTCGTTTTCATCCTCATCCTTTGACATCGAAGTTCCTTTCTCGAATAAAAATGACACGGTGCCACCGGGGACGTCGTTTACCGCAAGGCCTGGGCTTGTTTCCGTGCGCGAAATATTGTCCAGGTCGACAGCATCGAGTAGCGATGATAAGCGGCTCTTTGATGAGCTACCTACTTGGTCTTCTGATCTCCCATGCGAGGACGACAATTTGAATAACAATCTGCGGAGGATATCATCGTGCACACGCTCGGCCGCGTCCGGTCGCAAGCAGTTGACATGAGTCCATTCACCCAGTGCAGCGAGCTCCGCCTTTTTCTTTTTCAAGTACTAATAAACGCACATCATGTATCAGAATCGTGCTCTGAACGCCAACAAAAAGTGCTTACTGCCTTATCTGTCCTCTGCGAGTCGACGACTTTGACTTGCGATGCAACAATGAAACCTGGTGCGGAGTCCAAGTCTATTTTACGATCGTCTCCTTGAACGGGCTCAGCTATTGACGTAGCGTCGTCATCCTCCATCGTCTCAATGCGATCACAGGGACAGTCCAAAAGGTCATGACTATGGCAAGCAGTGCCAGGGTATATAGTAAAAATATCGCGCAGCTAGCACAACTAGTCAATATGCATGAAGCTTTCGATCCCACTCTTCTTACCTCCTTGGGGGTAAACGAGTCAGACTTAGAATCCGACTTGCCCTACCATGGGGGACGACGAAATTAGAATGTAACGAGGAAAGAAAAGATGATATTGCCAGGGTTCTCACATTGCCAATCAATGCTGTGAGCAAGAAAAGTCGATATCACACGTGGATAAAAAAAAAGAGAGCATACTACTGCTTAGACCCAGCTTTGTAATTTGACGCTGATAGATCTTCTCTGCATGTGTCATATTAGATCACAAGCTTTTGCGCGAGAAGCCAATAAAAACTCACCATCGATTGTCCCGGCTGTGAGAAATCGATATATGTAGACACTTCGCTTCTGCCCGTCACTACGGTAAGAATCAGCGTCAGGCATAATGATAGGAATTTCGTAACAGACCGATGTATGCGTGCCATCGACTGTAGGTCATGGCTTAAACAGGGAATGTGAGCGGATTTCATTCTCTGGTAGATTTATCATACCTCGGATTCCAATCCGAATCAATAAGGCAAAGTCTTGAGGCACCAATAAGGTTGAGTCCGACACCACCTGCCTTGGAGCTGAGGAGGAACAAGACTAATAGCGATAAGGAGGGAATAGCGGTATAAGGCATTAGCGCACGTACAACAACGGTCTTGGGAGGACTTGTTGAACATGTTTACGTGGTCTGATCTTTTGGCTGCTGGCGTCGAACTAAACGTGATAGGTTATTAGTCATGGGGATCAATAAAAAGAGGTGACTGTAGGATATTACCCGTCTAGACGAAGATAGTTATATGATTTCTTCTTGCAGAAAGCTTCTATAATGTTGAGGGTAGATGTGTAATGGGAGACGATAATACATTTCTCATCCGTATACTGCACAGCTGGGGGTTATTGCAGAGCAATCATAAGAACGGAAGACCGACCTTTCTAATTGTTCTAAGGAGATTCGCAAGAGCCGTCAGTTTTCCTGGTTTGCGATCAGTTACGGCTGGTATCAGTCAACGAGGGTATTCACCGCTTAACGATAAATCTTCGACCTCAGCGCGCTCAGGCAGAAGTTTCACAGCTTCCTCAACTACTGTCGTCCTCTCTTTGTTGTTTTCCCTCTGGCTGACCTTCGCTTTTGCCTTATCTGCAACAGCCTTGAGAAGAATTGGGCTGTTGCTTATCTTTGTAAGGATGTTGATCAATGCCAGGGACTCAGCCGTGGAATATTCGATGATGTTGTCCAAATGGTCAGGGTTGAGGATCTTACGAAATATTGACAACTGGAGTGGTGTTGGAGTGACAAAAACGACATATTCGTCTTGAATTTGGGTGAATAAGGCACGTGGGCGATGTAGGCAAAGCTTACATTTGGGTGGCAAAAAGCTTTTGAGAATACTTGCATCACGTCGAAGTACGAAGCTACGAGATATGGCGAGTAGCTAAAGGAGGGAAGTCAACTTCCACCATCAAACGCACCAAGCGAAGTTTTACTTGTGCTGAGCGACTTTCACCTAGTTCTGCTTCCTTGGATGAACACCCCGGCTCTCGACTACGGAGGATAGGTGTCTCGTATACGCGACGAAAGGTGGCGTAGTCATCTATGTGATAGTCAGCAAAATGATCGAATCGAAATATAGGTCGGACCTAAAAGACCCGGGTTGCAAAAGTCTGCCTAGACAACGATCAAAGCCAACGTCAAACGAGGTACTGCCGGAGGGGATGTTATTACCATCGCGTGAAACTCGCTGAGATCATTCTGAATTGGCGTTCCTGAAAGAATGATCCTTCTGCGCGTTTTCAAGACCCCGAACATAGTTGACGTCTTGTTGTTGGCCGATTTAAGCCGGTGGCCTATAATTTTACTCAGCACAGGCTCTGAAAGCTCAGCCAACGAACAACGTGCCTTCATCGGCAATGATAAGTCCGATGGGTGGGCTGACCGGAACGTCATGAAGACGAACAACCTGATGAATGACAGAACTTACTCGCAGTATATCAAATCGTTCCTGGTGAAAAGTCGGTTTAGCAAATGGGAGACTACAAATTCCTCATCGACTTACACTACCGTACGTAGTCGCTCGTAACCAATCAGGAGGACTTGATGGATTTTCCTGTGGAGATGAACTCACATAATCGTAGGCATGACGAATCAGTCAAACTAACGAGTTGGCAAACTGTCTGATGGCCGTTTTTCCCTTATCTCCGGTAAGTACCCCGACGCGATCACGTCCTAACCTACTAGCGACTCAGCACAGGTTCTGGAAGATAATTACCATGAGTCATACCACTTGTGGAACTCGCTTTTCCAGTTCTAAGGTGATTACTCAGTCTAGCTTAGCCGTTTTCGAATCATCCCATTATGTTACTTACGTTGACCAGGGTAACAGGGCAGACGATAAGCACCTTCCCGACAACGGGGCCCGCACCCGCATACGGATTCTGCTCTGCTTGAGGGTTAGTGTTAATCAAAAATGAGGAGATTACGTGCTTAGCAAAGTCCAAATAAGGGCAATTGTCTGAGCGGATATCAATTGCGAACGTCCCGTCAAAATCACAGCGCTTACCTGAAGCGTTTTTCCCAAACCCCTTACGAATGCCGTCAGCATGGGGTCAGCATGGGCAGGGCGCTATTAGAGTAGGAAGTTATACATTTCATCGGCAAGGATGCAGCCTTGGCCCTCGTGCTTTCGGAGTCCCATGACACAATCGTACATAAACTTGACACCTGAAATTGCTTCAGAATTGACCATAACCGTCGGCAGGGGCTGAGATGACCTTCTATCTGGTGCGGCCTCAATCGGCGCGCTAAGATTGGATCTATGACAACAGGAACAATGGGTAAGGACCTGGAAATTCCATGAGAAGGATACTCGAATGCGACACTCCAAGGAGTGGCGTACTTCTTATTGAAACGATTTGAATGCTCCTCAGTAGGTGCCTTCATCTCAACTGCACCTTCCGCTCTGGGGTCATGTCTAGAATAGTGAGAAAAAAGAATATCTCCATCAGCTTAAGCCTAGCGCTTACAAGGGAACCGCCGCTTTGGGCTTCGGAGGGGGCTTTGCGTAGAAAGTCGTGGGAGGAATGAACCTCATTCCGGATGAAGTGGTGTTTTTGATAGGTGAGTGGATACCATCCGCGAGATTGGCGCGATGGTGGATAGTATTAGTTCCCTCCAAAGCCAAAGGTTGGATCTCATCCTCCTTCTCGGCGTCTACCCTGAGCACTGTCCCAGTAATTTGAGGGAATTCTGCCTGGGTTATTCGAGAGTCCAGCTCTATTTCCAAGCCGCCTACGAAGGTCTTCAGTCCAGAAGCGAGACGGAAATTCTCAAATGATTTTCGCCCAAGACTGGAAAATAGAGTTATTGATTTAGCCCGCAGGAGAATATCTGTGTACTCACATTTTGCCCCTCTCGGAGACAAGTATTAGTGTTCCCTCTTGTACAGTCACATAGGCGTCACCATCCCACGTCTTATGCTTTTTATGCTGTGGCTTTCTCCTGGTTGAAGGGGTCATTAACTTGTAAATATTATGAGGGGACGGACTACCAGTTGGCAGTCCAGTATGATTGGGCATCGTTGCCACTCTCCGACTGCGCTTTCGGTGTTTGTGTTGCTTGCTGCGATAATAAATTGACGGGCTCTAGCTCAACGATCTTTTTCCGAGGAACAGAAGCCTCAGACGAGGGCGGCGCTGGGGGACGGCGAATAGTAGATGGGTTCAATGCTACCGGCTTCAACGGAATGAATTGCTTTGTAAGGGCGCCAGAATTCGATAGAGGGCGCAAGGAACTATCAACAATGCCGCCACGGCCAAAACAAGTTCCAGAGAGATATTCCGAGGGTTGCATGGCACGGTCAATAAGGAGTTCCTTGTTACCCAAACTTAGCTGGGAGCCTTCTTCAAGCATGTCGGGGCCAACGCTACCAGTTGTGAGGCTATGGGACTGATCTCATCTTCTGAACACCTAAGTAAAAAGAAAACATATGCATACACGCGGCCTTCAAGGTCCATGAGAACACCTTTCGGCTTGGTCACGACGAGGACGCCATCTCCCTCCCATGTCTTGTGTTTCTTCGATTGAGGCGCCCTCCTTCAATATAATCACGATCTACCATTGCTGAACAGGTCTCGGGAGCTACATACCACTGGACCATCCAATATTGGGTACCACTCCCTGACGCACTGGGAGGAGCGCTACCCGTAGCCTGCCTTTTGTTGCTAGTGTTTTCGCGCTGCCCCAGCTCATGTGATTTTCGCTTTTCAGCACGGGGCTCATCTGAAGAAAGTGGGTTCAGAAAAGGTGGCATGGAGTAAAGAGACCCTGGCTCGGGACACGGCGCCGGAATGTTGACGCGACGCGACGCGCTGCGTTTGGTTATGTAATTCGATTTCAAATCTGGTGGCGGGCGGGCCTCTTGTCATGTGTCATACAGTTACCCGTGCCTGTGCGCCTCTGACTGTTTCGCCCGTCTGCACCCCTCAGGAAAATAAATTGACCTACAGTCCGAGCAACGGCATATCTCTGATGCGCTCAAGCTGTAGGACTCATCCCTGGTACCGTCTGTCCATAAAGGGATATCTGCCTTCTGCGAAATAGTGAACGGAGATCACTTCTGCCAGAACTGTAAGCCCATACCAATTTCCCGGCAATGAATTTTGGTGCCCATGCAATTACGCCTCGCTGTTACGCACCTACATGCCATGACCTTCTGAGATGCAAAACCTCTTGCCATTCTATGGGCTTTACTAGGACAACCGTCATCGCCGTTAAGGGTAATGGGTCCCCATCTGGGAAGGGCCGACTCTTTCGGACCATGCATTTTACGATGAAATGAAGGTGCATTCACTCGTCAGTGGCGTTGGGTCATGCGCCAGCCATACGAGCAGCAACTACAAAACTCGACACAGGGCTTACCTGAACGATCGCCGGTTCCGTCCCCTAATTGGGGGAAGAGTACTTTGATCTATCGAACAAGTCTGTCCCTCAAATAAGTCATCTATGACTTGCTTACGAAGAGTAGCAAACAGGCAAGCCTGCTGAGCCGTGCTTGTGATACTACTGTACAGGCAAATGGTCAGTGAGTGAGCTTGAGCGCCCGCTCCGACACAAATATAGTTCTAACGTGATCGCTGAAAATACCCTCGGGCACTTGGTTTACAGCTCGGAGATGATAAGAGATAAGGTTGCCCGTCCTGAGGGACCATGCAGAGGACATGTGACGTTTCCTGACCTTGGCAAAGTTACTCTTTTGCGTGTCACCCCACAAACCGTTGTCCAACAAAGTTGCAACACCGAAGAAGCGCTCGGTGAGTTATTGATGGAATCGAGTGTGGGTCATCTAGGCTGTAGTCGGGCGGACGTTGGTCCAAACGATCATAGCAATCAATCATTTATCCTCATTGGTGCTATTTGCTTTTCAAAGTAATCTGTGCTTCGGAAACCGCTCTACTAATAGATCACAGAAGCTCACCAGAGGCGATATTGTAGTACCAAGGACAGGAAGCGCCCATCCGTCTGTCCAATTCGCAAATTCTACATGACGCTCTCCCTTCCTTGTCTCGGCCAATGAATAGAGCACATGATGCCCTCTTCGCCGACCTAACGGCTGATTCGATGAGAGCAAATAGCGTCAATTTAGTTTGTCTTCCTCATAGTTAGATGTGTCC
The DNA here is from genome assembly GCA_003316435.1 of Russula virescens. Classification (NCBI taxonomy): domain Eukaryota; kingdom Fungi; phylum Basidiomycota; class Agaricomycetes; order Russulales; family Russulaceae; genus Russula; species Russula virescens. Next base: position 62,226 of record QFEY01000829.1, on the reverse strand, counting down.
ATAGACTGGACGGCCATCGATCGCCGTAGCTAAAACTCGAGTGCTGAGAATTTCACATTCCGGAATGGTCATGATATCCTTTGAAAGCACAACGAAGTCCGCGCGCTTCCCGGGGGTAATGGACCCCAAAATATTCTCGCTAAATGATGCCCACGCAGGGTCCAGAGTCATTCCTGGCGAAAGTAGCATGTTTCAACTGCCAGCGTCCTGCATGTCAACTGACAGATATCGAGGCGCACCTTTCAATGCTTCTTCGCGCGTGAGGCGCTGTTCGGGGAACCTGCGACAAGATCGACGGGTCATCCAAGGGACTGGCCCTCTGACTCAACAAGGGCAACATACCAACCCTCTGATCCATGAGGAGAAGTGCCATCGGGCGCGAGTCGCGTGATGGCGGCGAAGAATCCGGACAATGGGTTCATATCTTCGACAGGCGCATCAGAACCGAGGGTTAAACGTGCACCATAATTGACAATATCGCGGAAAGCGTAGAGCAACTTCACACGTTCCTGGCCCTGCATATGGAGGATAAGCGGCGTAGAATGAACATGTAAAAGCCATGAACACACCAATCGGTCTTCGGCAAAGTGCATGTCGCTAATCCTAACGGCGTGTACCACGGTCAGTTATCCGTGGAACCCACGGCATGAAATTTACTCACGCGTGGGTTGGCTGGACGCTGGCGATGACTGTATTGTGGTCTAGAATCAATGCCAGGTCGGGAGAACCCTCAAGATGCAATTACATACCGCCGAGCTTGGCGAGGCGCGCCATATCCGAATGTGTTATGATCTGGGCATGCTCAAGACGAGGCCGGAGGGCAGTCACGTTGATGCCTTCGAGCGCAGACTCGAATGCATCCAGGACAAGAGTATTTGCTCTATCACCGACCGCATGGACATTCTGGAATTGGTGCATAACTTTGGGGAAAGAAAAAATGTAACATCGCTTACTGTTTGCCAGCCGTCCCTTAGAAATCTCTGGATGTTGGTTGCCAATGTCTCTTGATCGATTCTCATGAAGCCCCTTGAGCCGGGATTGTCAGCGTAAGGTTCGTGTAGCTGATAACGGCCATCAGGCCAAAATTGCATTCAGGGGTCATTGAACTTACAGCAGCCCCACCGGACCGTAGAGCGCCTAAATGACGGTTTAGCACAAATAACTCGGGAGGCAAAGGAGACTTGCCATCTCCGAATATCTTGACGCTCCGTGCTGTAAACCGACCATTGGCAGTCCCGATGATTGGCTTGATCTTATCACCCCAGTACTCGGCATTCTCATCGAAATGTGTCATGCCGTAGATTCGAATCTACAGTCATTAGTTAAAGAGCCGCGGAACAAGTACGTGTGCGCACAGGTAGCTTCTCTGTTTCGGCCAATCTGACGGATCCTTATCATGGGTACTCGGGTTATTGAATGGGGTGTACTCACGACTTGAAGAATTCCAGGGACCTCGGATCGAAGCCGGCATCATGAATGGAAGTAAGTCCATGGGAGACAGCGTCAGCTACAACTAATTGGAAACGCTTTTCAAGGTCCTTGTATGTAGGTGGAGGCACGGTGACGAGGAACTGAGCATTGTCGAGAAATACACCTGTAATGCGCTTCTAGATGCGAGTCAAATACAGCGATGATTGTACATTACCTGTGGGCTTCCCTGATGCGTCACGTACTATGACACCGCCCTCAACATCCTCTGGGAGAGGAGAAATGTCTTCGAGAACCTTGGTGTTTACCCAGATTGCATGACCATCCTTAGACTCGAGTACAACCCGACGTTGTCGTACTATAGGGTCAGCATCCAGGTCCGCCTGATGAAGCAAATGGGGGGAGTAGGTCATGTGGCTACAAAGAAGGGGCAATGTCTTACTGCAGTTGGGAAACCCTGTGTCCACCTTGTGTGATCCCAACCCCAGCCCTCGACAAATTTCAAAGGATCTTGTTTAATATCGTCATCGGATAAAACGAACCGACGGACCAATTCCGTGGCATCTTTGGTAGGTCAGATTTAAGCTTAACCAATCACGGGCGACGATGATCACCTTTAGCACTTTGAGCGCTCTCCAGGGGAATGAGCCGGCTCGCGCCGTACTCGAGCATGTGTGCATGCGAGTCTGTGTAAAATAATTTTGATTAGAGATGATTACATAGCTGTTCCTCGCATTGAGCGCCTACCACTCATGCCAGGAACAACAATTGAGCCCGATTCGATAAATCTAGTTGCCAGACGGGGTTTCGGATGCGCGCGCTTAATGGCCGCTTCAATGTCAAGGACAGATAATTCCCATCGGCGGTGTACTTCATCTAATGTGGCTTTATGGTATGCAAGGGACGGCATCGTGCGGTTACATACCTATGGCACCAACATCTACAATGTGAGAACCCTGGACAACCATGCACTGTACGCGCGGGTAATCGGGGTCTATGGTGTAGATATGAGCGCCTGAGCGGGAGCAGAGTGCATATGCATCTGGAAGGGGTGTGCGTTCCTGCTTGCTGACGTAGGCGAGACATAACATGGATAAGACTGCAGATGAGACATAAAGCAGGCGTGTCAACAGATGCGTCCGTGGTACTGCCGTTAGTTTGAGGACATTGTCTTCAGTAACTTTTTTTGTCAAAGGTTTTGGGGATGAAGACTGAGAACGGAGGCGCAACTCTGCCATAAGAACCGCACGTATGGACAAGGAATAAGGGGATGGGGAGGTGTAGAGCCGGGGGGGAGGCGAACTTGGTATTTATGCAAAAAGAGGCTGGGAAATTGCTCCGTGAGGAAGGTTCGGATTGCAATTTTTGAAGCTGGCTCACCCGGGGGTCAATCCATGCGAGAGGCGCCCAAGAGACGCCGGTGAGAGCGTTGATCTCTCAGAACAGCCCGCCTCCGATGAACCTATGCCGTGTCCCCAATGACGGGCGTCTGGAACTCAGCATATGATTCTGTGCGTGACCCAGGGGCAGGCCATGCACCTTGCCGAGAAACGCCACACATTTTAGCTGGTTCCAGGGAGCGATTCTCAACCGAGCAAACAGGTGCCGCCAACTCGTCTCAACTCGCATCCAAGAAAACTGTTGTCTCACGTCAAAAGTCGCGCAGTGTTACGTATTGGAATAATAAAGAGAGTCCATCCAGCTACATATTGCGATGACTGAGCCCCTTCTGCGTTGATGATCCGAGGACGACGCTGAGTTCGGAGTGCACTTGAAATAGCAATTTTACGGGTCGTGCATTGGCGGACCACTGTTCTAGAATGGAACCTTAAGGGAGGAACACGGCAGGGGATTTGAGAAAGGGGAGAAAAATCGGGTGTACGGCGTGGATGACGAATTGCTGCCATGGGGATCCCAACAACCGACGGGACGAGGGGGGCAAAGGAGGCGTCAGAGGACAGGACTAATTGCCGTTTGGGGGCCTCGCACGTGGCCGTTCCCCGCTTGCGCCACGTCGGCCGCTGTTCCTCGTGGACGCTGAACCCGTTCAGCTGGCTTTGTCCCCATTCACACACTGTAAATTGAGTAAAAACATCTTCGCATATCCCTCCTTATGGCCGACATCTTTCGTCCAAGACTACAATCTCTCACTGGCTCAATCCTCTCTCATCGTGTCTTCCTTTATTCCTTCGCTTCAACCCTCGCCGTATCTGCCACTGTCGTCAATGCCCTTCAAAACCACAGCAATTTCTATTCGGTGGCCGTATACCTTTCAAAGAGCGGCGCGAGCGTTTTGGTTGCATTCTTTGTGCACGTCATCCGCACTCGAACTGACTGTGTTTCGTTTCGCAGATCCTCGCCAATTTCAGCCTCCTCTTGTCCTTGATGTGCGGCCGCCTAGTCCAACAGCTATTCTTCGGCTCTTTACGGCCAGTAGAGGTTGAGGTAGACCATCATTACAATCTCCTCCGTGCAGAAGATGATAACTCGCTCGCAGAGACTCTATGACCGCATGTGGTTCTTCGTCACCGAGTCCCTTCTGGCATTCACCATCTTCAGAGACGAAATTGACATTCCCCTTGCTGTCATGTTTTGCTTTCTGCTATTCGTCAAGTCCTTCCACTGGCTTTTGTCAGACCGGATTGAATGGGTATGTATGGCTGCTTATGGCTACTATCTGTACTCACCCCAACTAGATGAATCAAATGCCATATCCTGGTCCAACAACCTTATTTCACATACGAATCAGTGGATTGTTCTTCCTCCTATGGGTCACAAACATTGTGATGTTAGCATTTGCCGCAGAAAGCATTCTTACCAACGGAGTTGGAGTTATCATTCTTTTTGCAAGCGAGGTCAGTAGAATCAAATACGTCTCTCACTCCGCGACTAAATGCATTCCAGTACTCGATCCTCATGGCCAGTCTAATCAATTCAAAAGCCAAATATGTCCTTTCTACCATCGAATTCCATCGTGCGGCGTCCCGCGGAGGAGAGAATGCGCCACCATGGGAGGACAAAAGCATGTGGATTTTTTACGTCGATCTGATCACTGGTGCGCCTATACGCCCATTCCAGGCGGATGCTATTTAACTAGTATTGAAGATTTTCTCAAGCTGTCCACGTATCTTGGCTTCTTCGCGGTCATCGTCACATTTTACGGCGTCCCGTTGAATGTAGTTCGCGACGTGTACGTCACTGCCCGGTCTTTCATCACACGTCTGCGAGACCTCATGCGATACCGGACGGCAACTCGAAATATGGATGAGCGTTATCCGAATGCCACACAAGAGGAGATGTCTGCGATGAGTGATCATACCTGCATTATTTGTCGTGAAGAGATGGTCCTCCCAGACCCTGCTACCCGGGATCAGGCTAATCCGCCTGGAACAACGGCGCCCGCCAGAGATGGACCAAACATGACACCGAAGAAACTACCATGTGGGCATATATTCCATTTTCACTGTCTCCGCTCGTGGCTTGAGCGGCAACAGAGTTGTCCTACTTGGTCAGTCTCATTGGTAACACTTCTTGTGTCACGAGTTGATGCGCTGGTATAGCCGCCGACCTGTTCTAGACACTACTACACCTCCCGCAACTGGTCGGGCAGGGCAAGCTGATGCCCTTCGTGGAGCAGGTGCTGTACCGGTACCACAGGGCGTAGCACCCCCTTTTGGCCCCGCAGCCGACGCCCCGCAGCCTCCGGCCGGGCACTTGGGTAACCTCTTCCGCAACATGGTCCGCGGCCCGCCTCCAGCGCCACCTCCAGCACCGTATCCCCCAGTGCAACCCCAGCAGTTTGCTGCAGGCGGCCCACATCCACCTCACTATCAGTGGGGTGCCGGCTTTGCTCACCAGCCAATGGGACCGCACTACATGCCGCCACAGCCACCTCCGCAGCTGCAGCCGGCGCCAGTTTTCCAAGGCTTCCATGGCCCAGGGGGCGTATGGCAGCCTTGGGGCAACCCCCCATTGGTAGAGGGAGCGGCACCGCAACAACGACCAGTGCCACAACAACAACAGCAAGATGCACCCCCCAACAATGCGCGCGCTGCCGCTACACCTACCCCCACACCTACCACCGAGGAAGGAGAACAACCGACTTCCCAACGTGTACCTCCTGAGGGCGAACGCCCCACCTCGCAGGACCAAAGTACATCATCAACCCCTCGGGAGGCTGCCGCACATGCAGCCATGCGGAGATCATCCCCCGTTACTCCAAGTGCCCAGAACCAAGAACCTTCCACTAGTCCTTCACAACCCCGCCAGGCAACGTCGGCATCGTTAACGGCTCCAGTGCCATCTGTTCCACCATCAGCAACCTCGCAAGCTACGGTACCGACGCCGACCCCGTCAGGACCTCGTTCGACTTCTTCAGCCCCACAGCCTACACCAGCCACTCCAACTCCGAATAGAAATGTAAATGTGCCTTCCTTGATCCCGATGTCCTTTAGTCCCGGGAGTACAGGCCCTCGCGCTGCCAACGCACCTCTTCCGAGCCCTCCCATTGTCTACCGCACAGCGCTTCGCCATGGACTGCCTGCACGTCCTCTAGCGACTCTGCCTCCGACGTTGACGGATGCCCAACTCGCTCACCTAGACGTACTCACTCGTGAAGCAATTGATGAGCGACTGCGTGTGCTTGAGGGCATTTCAAGTACGATGTACCGCTGTGTCGAAGAGCTCACTCGCCTCCGCAGTGTACTTCCGGTGTCTACCGGGCCGGTCCTACCAGCTACTACACTTCCTCGATCGCAGCCAGGGCAAGGGCAGCAAGGTTCAACCACGCAAACGGCGGTGAATGAGGATAACAACGCATCAGATCTTCGGCCCCTCGATTCGGATGTGAAATTAGAGGTCCCATCAGAAGTCGAGTCCTCCAACGCGAAGGCGAAGTCAGATGTTGACGTTAACGGCGCTAGTAGCAGTTCGGTGGAGAGGTCAGATGAGGCAAATGGCGACGCCCCCGAGCCTGCAGACTGAAATGTCCGCGCTCCGGGCCCGTGCATCCTGTAGTATCGTGGGATTACACCACTGCCTACGCTGTGTCCGTACTTTATCGAGTTGAGATCCGAAGATACGTTGTATTTTAAGCGAGGGAATGGTGCCTGTAGGGGGCGTTCTCCCATCTGACTGAATGTTGAAACACGCGCCTGGCCAACTCGGCGATTCTGAACAACCGTGCGTAGATTCGGATTACCGTAGCGGAGGTGCACAATAGATTTCTCGTTAGCTGCGAATCCAACGTTTTGAACGCGTGGATCGCAACTTCCTGGTAAGGACACGACACGACGTAAGCGTAGAAACAGAAACGTAGAAGCGCTGTGAATGCTCGGCAATGCGCGAGCAGCCATGTCGGCCGCTGCCGATCGTTCCGCTGTCCTGTCTGCAACTCGACAAACAAATTAGCCCCTTCTTGACAGGGGCGACGAGAACATTTGGGCAGTGACGTCCCTCCAGTACGGTAGACCGCCGGCGCCACATATGGGAGAAGCACTGATGTAGGCTTCGTATTGAGCAGAACCAAAAATACTAAATGGAACATTCCGACGTTACGCAAAAAAGCGCGTTGCGCTCTGACACAGTACGCGGGCCTGCCAATTTCATGCACACCGACGGCTAGTGAGAACGAGTGTGCGGCATACCACATGAGCGCGTGGTACAACCATGCGGTGGTAAGACCAGATTAACTACTCGAGACGACGCTGATCAGGGGGACGGGGGACGGGAAGCTGTGCGGTGCGACTCTACGACTTAGAAAAGTCGGGCCAAATACTCGGGATTTTGTGAAATCGAAATTCGAGCCGCGTGCTGATAGCCCCTGTAAAGCCGAAGACCACCGTCACTCGGGTTTGTCAGGTGTGTGTGTGAAAAGATGAGATTCAATGAGGTTCGAATCAAAGACCCATCTGCATGTTGGCCAATGTGGTCAGCACGTGGAGACCCCATCACGCGAGGGTGGAGGGGAAGAGCGCCCGGATTTCTGCAGAAAGGGAATGTTGTAGGCAAAATGTAAACGACCCTGTTCTAAATCCGTACACTGGGTGCATTGGGTAATAAAACAGAAAGGAAGGGTAACTGTATAGCACAGCTAAGAACCCGAGAACCGCACCAAGGAACGGATGGGCGTCAAGAGGCGAGTAAAGCTTCCGCTCTACGTTTGACAAGATCAGGGTTTACCGAGGCCTTATCCACCCTGGAATAAAACGTCTTGAAGACCTTCCCGATGGACTTGCGATGGTCACCTTTAGTCAGGGTCACCTCTTCCGTGATTATCTCCTTGAGGAGGCGGTCAATATCTGCTTCAGGTAGAAGCGGAGGCAAAAATCGAGCAAGGAAATCTGCCTCTTCTTGCTCCTTCCCTGCAAGTTCCGGACGAGAAGCGTCACTAAACTGAGCGGCGGAGTCGAGCTGCTCCAAGACGTGAGTGACAAAAGAACAGACCCATTGAGAACTTGTGCATACGCGACGGGTACAAGCCTTGCGAATAAGGACCGCAATGGCCGACGAGTCTACTTTTCCGCCATTTGAGACTTTGTCCGCAGCGTACACTTCCGATAGAACGGACTGAACACCAGAGACACGCATACATTTAGCATGTGAATTATAACGCAGCCAACATACATACGCGAATTGTTGTGGACGCAAGAGTGTCCTTAGCCTGGAGAAGAGCAACATTAGGCATAACCTCTTCCTCCGTATTGAATATTCCGAACCTTCAAGGAAAATTTGAGCTCCTCCAAAAGGCGGGTGCGCAAGTCTGTTGTGCACAAATCAGTCACTTGTGCAGGGTTCTTGCCACGAGTATAGTCACCAAGTGATTTACTGGCCACAGAAAATCGCGCAGCAATCCCAAACAGTGACCTTGCAGAAACCCCAGAGATACTAGCGAAACGGAGTGACACGGCCAACGACATGGCCGACATGACTTGGCCGGAGTTCAACACCTCCAGAACCAGACAGATAGCCTTAACCCCATTCCAGGGTCACAACATCACCAAACGCTTACTGACGCTAGTACTTGTCCTTTTCATGTTTCCTCAAATTTTTTTTTCTAAATTTACGGCCGTACCCTACTCGTACAGTGCCATTGTAACTGAAATCCGATAGCACTTTACGCCGTAGCTGACTGGGCGCCTCTGAGCGATTTCAGAGTTGCTTCCTAGTTTCCACAGACTCCGCCAACACGCAGTGGTAAGCGCCAGCAGAATCCTCAATTTCTATTGTCACTGGATCAGATCAGATACTGGCTCACCTCACAGGGCTAACATTTCACCTCCGACACTCAAATTGACAAATTCCGCCGCACTTTACGGCCGCAGAACCATTCTGGACAGAATCCTACTCTATCGCGCGGGGCCTCGTGCAATCCATGGCTCTCATCACACCACCATTCCCACCTTCAGAGCGCTTTATTGAATACGTTCGCGAATCTTCGCGGGCCCTGGTCCAAGCAGAAGCCGTGACGGTGAGTGTCCGTACCATGGTGATGGTTCCAATTTCTGCCGTTGTATACCTTTTGATACCGCCGTACTGGCGCTAGCTTTCGTGCACGTGTGATGCGCGCAGCGGTCCCAATTACGCACTTATTAATTGAATCCTTCGATGGGATTCCTGCTATCCCCCCCTTCCTTTCAAAATGATTGGACCTTCCTTCCTCTGCGCGATGGATCGGAATCTTTGAGTAATGATATCTTGCTGTATTCAATATGGGCGTCAAGGTGCATAGGGTGGAGTTTGCGGAGCGATGCGTCGCTTCTATCTTCTAGGAATTTTTCTTCTCGCAATCCGTCGTCGGAAACCAGTCCACGGCGCAAGCATTGTACTTGGTGGCGTTCTCAGCGTTTATGCTTGCATCACCTACATTCACCGGTCGTCTATTCCGATGTTCATGACAGACATACTGATGCCCACACGTATCCCTTAGATTTCTGACGAAAGCATCGAGCGCTTGCTACTCTCCCCGGCGTTCATAGAGACCTATCATCGTATCACTGCAACCTCACATGGCCTTGCGTTCCCACTCAATTTCCCATCGCCGCTCTCCGAATTGAATTTCCTCTCTATCCTCGCGCTTCTAAACTTCGCATCTGGTTATCGTGTCCCTCTTCACCGGGAGACGGGGAGAGGTGCATGGGATTCTATTCGCACATTTGTCTTTGGACTCTATCTAAGCTCCGCAACAGATGGAGAGGGTGACCTCTTGAGCTCCAAAGGTATGCAAACACTCAGTGAGGCAAAGATAGCGGAGCTCTTGGGCGTGAGCCTCCACACTGAGCGACCGCATGAGAGTATTCAAGGAGTTACGATCGCGCAAGTCGGTGGACCTGGGTGGGAGCTCGTACAGCTATTGAAAACACTCCTTGATGAAACCGGCAAAGTCCTCGTCGATAGAGGGTACCCGAACCTCGGTAGCTTCGTTGCAGAAGCCCTGAAGGAGGGGGCGAGAGCGTCTGAAAAGGGCGACCCGGCAGTCGCCTCGGACGTTGTCCTCGAGTGGGTGAGATGGCATCACTTCATTGTTGGAGCGTCTATATGCTGATCCATGCAAATTTTTTCAGCTTGTGCGCGCCATGCCCGGCTTCCGTGACATGAGTGTCATCAATAATCAGCGTGTGTACCTTACCCACCCTTCTCTCGCGAACTTCTCTCCCTCGCTCACACGCGTGCTCGAAACCGCAGCAATTTACTGCTTCAAAAAGGCGCTCTTTCTGATAAATGCAATTGCCATCCGCTTCGGCGCCAAAGATCCCTCGCCCTTTCCCGTTCCGCAAACGTCGCATCTACCCGTGTTCGCCGACAACGTGTTGCCCTCGATCCTGATCCACCTGGGCGTCATCGACCTCTCCACCGCCGCATCGGCACTAGCCAACCTTTTTCCCTCGGCAGGCGACGGCGACCGTGCCGCAGTTGCTAATAATTATCCAGCGCACATCCCCACACCTTCCGCTGGCACCACGGCGACGGCGCTATTACTCGCGGCCGCTCCCGAAACTGCGGCTCCACCGGCCCGCACCAGTAATAAGGTGTCCACAGCAGTCCCCGTCGAAGGGCCCACACCCACGCCTGCGCAGGCATATGTCTTGCGTGCGGCTGCGATCGAGGCATGCGAGCGGATCGTCGCACATGCACACGCGATGAGTGCCGCGGGGCGCGGGGCACCGTGGCTCAAGGACGTGACGCTCCCGAACCTCGATACTTGGCTCTGGGCCGTCGCCAAAGACCGCGCGGACTACCGTGCGCTACCACGTTTCGCCTTACGCAATACACCCTTCTTTTGAGCGAGTGCCGCACCACGTATTAGCGCCTGGCCAGTTCCCCGATTTTTTTCCGGCTTGCTCTTCCGTCTTGTATGATGCTCGCTTGAAGTTTTTTTACAATTCTTTTTTTCATTTGCCAAGCGCCCGCCCCTTGGTTGCTCGCTTAATCTTCTACGCGGGGACCTCTAACACCTTTTCTTCTGCGAGGGCTCTAGCGCCCGTTCTTGTGGGACGATTTCCTAGTTATCCGGCGACGTAACGTTCGGACTGGTAATCAGTACGGACAGCACGCAAATTCCCAACGAGGTATTGCCATCCGTTAATTTCACGTTCTCCGAGTCACAGGATCCCAGAGAGATTACAGGTGTGCATATATACATTACAGTGCAGGAAATGTGTCATAAATATGCCAGTGCGCAGTGTCACTGAAGCAAGTCAATAGCTTAGCGTAACATGAATACACCCGACTCTATGGGTGCAAGTGAAGGGAATAAAACTATAAAAAATGCCCTGGAACGAAGACGAAAATTTTAACACGATGACAGCAACATTGGAACACGAGGCGCAGTTTTCGTGTGGACAGTGCATGTAATGTGCCGATGGCTGACATAAACTGCCTCCGACCCACCTCAGGTTGCATAACTCTATCACTAAATGCGCATAGATATTAGATCCACCTCATGGGTCATTATCGCTTGAATTGCTGTCGCTCTCATCTTGCCCCCACACTGCAAATGCGCGGGGGTGTTGGTGTAAATGAACGATTGGGGCCGCAGGTGAGCGTGAACGCGTGCGTCGTGTGGGGGCCGCCGTCGTCGGGGTGCGAGAATCGCCCATCCCACCTTCGGGTTGGCTTGACCTATTGTCGGCGCTGCTTGACACGCTCGCCGCCCATTGCACATGGCCATGACCGGGACCCTGGCGCGGCGGAACTGGTGCAAAACGGTCAGGCGAGTCGACACCTGACCGGACGCCTGAGCGAGACCGTGACTTGGGGCGTGCCTTCGTGTGCGCCCTGGGACTGACACCCATGATGGCCTCTGCAGCACGTATCGCCGCAGCGGATGAAGGTGAGGATCCCGGAGATGACCCGAAACTCGAATTCCTCTTGTCTCCGGCAGTAGGTGCTGTGTCACTGTTCTCAGACGAAAGGTCGTCAATGTCAAACTTTTCCTCCTCTTCGTCGGAACTGTCTTCGTCTGATACTTCGTCTTCCTCCTCATCTCCTTTACTCGCAGAAGCAATGAGCTCAGGATGGTTTTTGCGCTGACGACCTTTCTGCTCCTCCTTGGCGGGAGCCTCCTCGACGACGACAAAAGACTTTTGACGCTCACGTTCATTCCACTTGAGAGTGCGCGAGATAGCGTGGAACCAGTCCGTTGACTGTTTGTCGGCACAAACGGTGGGGAATGGATACTTGCTCGCCGTAACCTTAATATGATCACCCTCTAACAACAAAAGCATTGTGTTGGTAATAGACGCGAAAATTCAAGTATGACAAACGTACGTTTGAGTTCCACACGACCGCGCCCGTCAAAAGATACCCACGCGGTACTACGGGAATTGAAGGGAACACACACGCGCACCTCCATGCTGTCGGGTAGAAGCATGGGTCGAAAGGAGAGTGTATGTGGTGCAATAGGTGTGATCAAGATTGAGGGAATTTCTGGATGGACAAGTGAGCCTCCAGCCGACAGCTGATCAACGAGTTAGCCACTTAGACCACGAGCGACACGCTGATACGTACGGAATACGCCGTTGACCCGGTTGGTGTTGAGATTGTAAGCCCGTCTCCTTGTACAGTTGTCATGTGGTGCTCATCGCCTGAGAGGACATCAGCGGCGTTTTGGTAGGAATTGAAATATTCTACCGAAAAGTTCAAGCATACTGACATAGGGACTCGGGCCCCGATCGATGACTAGGTCATTGAGTACCTCAAACGACTCGACTGGGCGAGTTGTAAAGCACATGATTTCCTTATCCTTCCCACAGCGCCCGCTTTGAGCCATTTGGTCTGCATGATAGCCGCACTCCAGGGCCTCCCAGCCGCCCTTTTCGAGATTGCGCATCATAATCTCTCCAGTTTCGGCCTTTTTGACGGCCTTGCGACGACCCCTGCCCGACTCGTATTTGACAGCGCGGTAAACCGTACACGTAAACCGCATGCGTAAATTGACGCGGATACCAGACTCCAGTGCGCTGTCCATTGTCGCTTGATAGTCAGCGAAATCGAAATTCGTAAGGAAACCAAGGGATCCGAGAGCGAAGGAAAGCACGGGCGGAACAATCCGCTGGAACAGCCATGAAGTAAAGAGAACTGTGCCATCGCCACCCAGCTATACTCACGGACTCTTAACTTAAGATACGGAACTAAGGGCTCCGAAAACGCACCGTGATGACGAAGTCGAAAAGATGTGGGCTGCGACTACACATATCTGCGGTCCAGTAACGGAGCTGGCCTTCTCCATGCGTCGAGTCATCTTTAGAGCTTGCAGCGGAGGAGGTACTCGAGACTGAATTTGAGCTTGAAGACCGACGGCGTGGGAATGGGTGAAAAAGATCTGGATGATCGCGTGCAAGTCCAGCAGCATCAAAGCGGCGTGAGGTTCTTAGCTGATGATCAACATAACTAACAACACACATCAATCTACCGTAGGCAGGCGTATTGATAGTTGGACAAACGCACACTACAAGGCCGCGGCCATGATACCTGGGCTTTCTCATGAGGTAAAGAGCTAGGGCACGCGTAAGCTCGATGAGGCGATTGTCGCGCGCCTTGGTCACGATCAACACGTTCTGGATATTTGATTTGATCCGCGTACGACCTTCCGTTGTTTAGCGCTTTGGGCAGAAATGATAAGTATTCTGTAACACACCAAGTTGTTTGCTCATCTCCCGCACGCCAACAGCAGTGTCGGCAAGTTGCTTCGTTAGGCTTGCGCTGCCTTCATCATCATCATAGTCATAGTCGCTGGCATAGAAAACATTTTCTGCCTTAGCATCTTCGTATGTAATGGGTATGTTGATTTTACGGCGCGACGGAGTCTTGTTCAAGTCTGGTTTTAGGATGGGGGCTACATCCACAGCTGAGAGGCCGTTGCTGGACTTGAGCCACTCGGAAAAAGGAGCGCCCTTATCAAGGTTTGAGTGCACAAAGCATGGGGACGTCATGGGGCTTTGCGAATGAGTAGGGGCTCGAAGTATGGGCGCGGGCGCAGACGCAACCGAAGGCGGAGTAGTGTCAGCGGTGATTGTGGGAATCTTCGGATGCGAGTTGGTACCGGGACCGGAACCACCCGAGAGTTTGTTGGAGTTGACATCGGTGACCGCGCGACCGTTGACAACACTACTACCACTCGTCGGCACGTATCGCGGTGCGGTGACTTGCACAGGGGACTTGCTATACAGAAGGTTCTGTGGGGACTGACTCTCGAGGAGGATGTCGGGCTTGAAATCGTCAGCCGTCTTAGATATATGGAGATTCGAAGGACGAGAGGAGTTGCGCGAGATCGATGGACGAATGATGGGCTCGTTGGGAGGCTCGGAAGTCATGGGTGTCGTTGGAGGCGTTGTAAAGACGTCGTGGTCTGGGGAATAGGGCACTGGACCAAGCATGGGATAGAACACAACGTCGTTAGTCGACAAACGAGAGGGAGAGAAGACAAAGGAAGTGTGCAAAGAAGCAGTTAAACAGGAAGAATGATTTTAAGGGACAAAACAAAAAGGCGCTTGACTAATGAAACTAATCACTGTAGATGGGGACGCGGCGGGCGCCGTCGTCGCAGAGTTCGTCCGGCGGAGTGCCTGAGTACAATCCATTCCGTTTCAGGTCAAGCGAGGTACATGCACAGCTCTCATCTCATCACCGGTTTGATTGGTTACTACCAACTGTCTAACAAATGATGCTTATCGGATATTTGATACTTGTGTTCAACGTGCAGCGCTGCGCATCGCTTCGTCATCGATGTCCCATCATCATCACCATGACGTACTTCTCAGATCACCTGACCACGACGCGTCCCCATCGCGTCGCGTATAAAAATCCCCCCAATCCCGCCTTGCTCTTTCTTCATCTCCCCACCACAACCATCACTCTCTTCTTCTTATCACTTTATCATGTCAGACCAAGGCCGTCAGTCTTTCACGGATAAGGCAGCAGCTGCTGTCAAGGTAACCCCACCATGGATCATCACGAGCACCTCTTCTGATAGCGTCCATCGTTTAGCCTGACTCTGAAAAGTCCACCTCCGAGCACGTCGGAGACAAGATAAAAGGTCAGGTCGACTCTATTGCCTCCAAGGTCCAGCCCGAGGTATGTCCTGTACTTTCATTCGTAGCGCTCGTAGTCTTGACTTTTGCTCTAGGATCAGAAGTCCACGGGCCAGAAAGTCGGTGACTCGCTCTCCAGTGGCCACGGAAAGGACGGTGTATGTTTTACTCGATGAGCATTTTGTCTCGGCTCTCACACTGCCTTCTCGTTTCTTATAGCCCTCGTTGCTGGATAAAGCTAAGGACGCCGTAGGCCTCGGAGACCGCAGCAACAATTAGAGTCTTCCGTGATGTCTCGTTCAAAATTAGATTGTCATTGTCATCGTGTATCAATCCTCGTCATTGTAAAATACCTGCACGATAGAACTGTATAATAATTCGTGATTGTGATCGTACATGCCAGGCGTAACTGAGTTGGGGGCCAAGACCACAGCACGTGACAGGTGACCTGAACATAAGTAGACCCGTTCGATGGCATTCATTCGGACAGCGTTGTTCTCAGTTTTACCTGAACATCAAATTCAACGCTATCTGCACTACGCTATCGGGCTTGAATGGGTCTGGAACGTCGTTGAGCTTGGGGTTGTCGCCGCTATCGTGGGAGGGAAGTGCCTCGTGATTATTACGGAGTACCCTCTGACGCTTCAAGATGAATTTACTCTCCTCAGGCCTTTCCCTGCATATTGGAGCCACTGCACTCCGGAACCTTCTTCAGGCCTGATGATACACACCTTAGCGCACTCGAATGATTGGATACGAAACTCGAGTCCTTTCTGGTTGCCGTGCATTGCAGGACTTGTCAATCCTTGGCCCTCTTCTGTTTCTGCAGGGTACTAGACCAGACACAGGAGTGAGGCATTATCCGGGTGTTCATTACCCCTTCAGCCCAAGTAGTCGATTTGGTCTACCTTCTCTCCTAGACAACGGCTGGGCTATTCGAAGAATCACATGTTCTGTTCATTCATCATGTCTTCCTCTTTTGCATAAAAGCATATCAGCTCGGGGGTCCCACTGCCATATAATGGCCTCGACCTACAACGCTTGCACCCCATCAACTTGACTTTCCATTGATTCTTACTGCTTTCGATCTCAAAGACCGTTGATTTATCTTTATCGTTTCACAAAGACAATGCCTCTCGGTGACAAAGTCAGTTAACACCCCCCCCCAGAAGCTACTGGGACATTTTTCTGAAATATTGGGCATTCATAGGGATTGATTGGAACCGTGGTCGGTGCGCTGGCGGGTGTCGAACGTCGTGCAGACCAGGCAGCCAACTCAGCGTCTGATGTTAGTACCATTCTCTCTCATCGCGTGGACTCATAGCATGACTGAAGCTAACCCCGACGAACTTACGAATTAGTCGCTTGGGGAAAGGCTCTTTGGCCCCACTGCCGAGTCGGAGCACAGGGACGCTGAAGTCATCAAACCTCAGGATGCGAGCATCCAGCCAACGACGTTCGGTCGTCGCAGCAAAGGCCCGGATGGCCAAGTGAGTAGTGCGCATGGCGCCTTCTATCACCGTGAACCTTTCTCGTAAGGGATGGATACTCATTCCGCGCTACAGGATCCGTTCCACGGTAGCTCCGAGTCGACCGAGTCCGAAGAGAAAGCTTAGAGGGGGGACATCAAGTGTGCGCATCTCGGATCGAGTGGGAAATCTATCGCTTTGAAGTTAAGAAAGATTGTATCGAGTTTACAGAGGGGGTTCCGTAATGAACGATTTCAACCATGTCGGTGATACGAACTGCGGTTGAGATGCGTACCGTGAGTCAGGGTTCCTTGGGTATCTGGTGATTACCGTGCATCAGTTGGCACGGGGACACATGCCAGTTTCTACTTTGCACCCCCGATCCACAAGCGCTGAGCGTAGCGAACATTCTCGGCACTACGCACGAATCGCACGACCTTGTCCAGACCTGTGAAAACTCGGCGCCACCCCGGCTCCCATGGAATCGCAGTTGATTGGGATGCTCGCTCCATTTACCCCAGGGGGCGTAGGAACATTGAAGTTTGAAGGAAGGAAGGAATGTAGCTGCGCCTAGATCCAGTGACTCAGCTTTCGGCTGGCTTTCCCGATTTCAGGGATATCTCGGCGCGATGTAATACGGCGCGTACACACACGTACCAGGTAGGTAACATTCATCAAATCCCAACCGTGCTCTCCGAGTCCCTGTGGATAGGCAACTTGAAATACATTGCGGAAGTTGCGAAGCCGTTCTCAGCGGGATTAACACGTCATCATACGTATCTCACCATGACAATGAAATCTCAGGACAGGACGCGACCTAGTGCTCTCGAGGCCGAGGCCAGGGGCTAGGTGCGGGACTAGGTGTGATGTATCCAGGCCCATGAACGAGAGAAAAAAAGAAGATCCATTGTGAAACAATTACACGCAATATTCCCACTAAAAACATGGATGGCAGTGCGGTGTTAAGGAGGGATTCCGTGTTGCAAAACGACATGCGAAAAGTAAAACACAACCCGGATAATACAGTTCACAACCCAGGGCAGCAAACTTGCGGGATCACAAGGGGGTATCGTGATACGGTGGGGGCGTTATGTCTATGGCCCACCAAATCGTGCCAGGCGACGTCGTCTCATCTCCTCGATAGAGATATCGTCGGTGGCGGCTTGCGGCGGCGGGTCTTCACTGCCCGATAAGGTCCCCTCGGTGGCAGTATCACCTTCATCGTCGGAGTAAAATTCGACGTCCTCGTCGTCCTCGTCTTCGCCAGCTGAGTGCCCAGTAGGACTGACTATTGATCTGGACGTAGGCGGGGATTGGCGAGTGGAGGAGGCGCGCGGAGGTACGGTAGACTGAGTGGTATCGGGTGCGTGGGCTCCCGCGGGAGCCGTCGCAAGGGACGCTTGCAGCGCGGCTTGGAGGTCTGCATCTTCGTCATCATACATGCGAGTGCCATCCAGGCGTTCCGGGGTCCACCCCCCGGGTTGGGTATTCTCCAATCCTAAACCCGTTCCTGCGGCTGCGGCTGCGGAATCGCTACCTGTCTGGGTGGGCCCCTGCTCACGCGCCATCGCTTCGCTTTCCGCGATGGCGCGTCTCAATTGTTCCTCCTCTACATTAACATGGCTTCCTGGGTATGCCATGTTGGATGGGTCGACGAAACGCGAGGCTCCTCCGTGCTCGCGTAGAGCAAACTCTTGTTCCCGGCGCATCCGTTCGAGCATCAGTTGGTTTCGTGCCATCGACGCCGCCACCGGGTTTTCCATCGGTTGGTCCGTGGGACGTGTGTTAGGGTGTGGAATAGGGGGAGGTGCTGCACGTTGGGGGGGTGCTGAAAAGAGCATCGACGCGCCAGGTGATAAGGCGCCGGAGCCACTGGCGACCGGCCCCGCGCGGGGGAAAGGGATAGGGAACATACTAGTTGAAGGGCCATCGAGGGAGGCTTGGAGTGCAGCTTGTAATTGAAAATCCTCATTCTCGAGTATCGCTGAAGAGGGGGGGCTGCGAGTGGTAGACGGATATTGCGGCTCGAAGGAAGATGCCGAAGGAAGGGACGATGCAACGACGTCAGCTTCAGCTTGTGGTAGTGGATAATCGGGATCCATAGGAACCACGACAAACGTGGAGTATCCTGTGGTTAATATTAAGCCTCGCTTTCATCCAGGCAAGGAGCACTCAGCGTTACCGTCTGCCTCTGCCTGCTGCAACAGTACTCCCAAATACGTCCCACTAACCCACTCGGGTCGCCCGAGGGAAGAATCGAGATTGAACCAAGGGCCACTACCTTCAGAAACACCGAACCTTCGAAGTGTGAACCAGTGATGTTCGCAGTTCAAGATGAAGGCGCGTTGATTTCTATCAGGGGCGTTAATCACTGGTAGACCAGTAGAGTTCAGTGATGGTAGGCATACTGCGGATGATCATGATAGGGCTTCATTGATTCACTCCGCCATCTGATAAGACTGAATCGAATATATTAGTTTCCGGTGACCAAGGACGGGTATTTACGGGACTACCTCTGGCCCCAAACGTTCAGTGCGTTTTCGAGTACCTGTATGGAGAAGAATCCTGCGCACGAAGTTTAACGCTGTGACACACAACAACAACAGGATAAAAAAACTGGTGCACCAGTGTCATCCATATTATCGCTCGCCTGTCCCAAACGCCCTTCGTCGACGTCCTGTTCAAGTGTGTCCAAGGACTCGGCTATGGTGGACAGATCGGCCGCGGTGAACTGTTGGACGATTCATTGATTAGGTACACGACATCGAGCGTGACTTTCAGAGGCTACGAACGTAGCTTCCTTCTGCGAGGCAATCAGCGATATCCATATATAGCTCAGATTCTAAGACACACGCAGGAGGGAGTTCAAGGCATGTTGAGCACAGAGCGCAGACCCGCTCTCCTGCCTCTCGTGATATATGTTGACGGCGACTCGCTCGATATCAGCCATTTCCTCCTAAGTCGCGAGGATGTGATACTAGGTATTGGGATCAGTGGGCGTAGGTGTCGAAGTATCCTTTTGGAAAGTGATCTTGCCAAATGATTGATCAGGGGAAGTGATGGGGATGACTCGGACCGCCTTGCCGCTTGCATCTGGCTGTGCTGCCTGCCTTGCTGCAACAGCGCCAGCGCCCGCGTTACCGAGTCAAGGATCCTCTCTTTCTTTCTGATCCCACCAAGAAAAGTAAAAGCCACAGACACGACGTAGGTGCATAAGCCCGCCAGCCAACATCAGTCAAGTCAAGTGTCTGGGGGTCGACCACGCAACGTGCCCTTACCCTTGTCACCCGTATTGGCAACTCGCGTCAGCCCGCCACCACCACCACCGCCGCCGCCTCCTTCCATCCTCTCATGATTATTAGACAACGGGGTACTCCCCTTTTCTGGCTTCTCCTCCTCTTAATATCTGGTGCAAGTTCTCAGCCCGAAGAGGAATGTCATCGTTCCGTCGGCGACTACAAGTATGACCTCACCGCGCTCAAAGGTGATAAAAGCGTCTCGCGTACCCGCTCATTACCACCTACTTCTATGACGGATACGCTTCGCTTCAACGTTTGCAATGAGCTTAGCCTGATTGAAGGCGTGGATAAAGGTGAACAGGTGCGTATCCGAAGTACCCTTCAGTGACTCTTTCGGATGAATCCGTGCAGTGTCCCAGCGGGACGTGGGCCTGTCTTAGCAAGACGAACATCAAGAAAGGGGACTCGGACAGAGTTGTTGCCGTCATTTCCCTTGCGCAGGAGCCAGAGTTGCAGGCTGAATACACCGTGCTGTCATGTGCGTTCCTCGACGCCATTGCTCTAGAATATAATTAATTGATACCTTCACGTCAGCACCGCGAGGTCTCAAAATAATGCTGCATGGTCCCTCATACCCCTCGTCCACTACATTGGAGCCCACACCACAGGCGTTTGTTATCAACTTATTATGTGCGACGGAAGTGTCCGAGCCCGAGTTCAAGTCATATGACGGTACTCAAGCTGTGGTCGATTGGAGTATTCCCTCGGGTTGTGGTTTCAGTGCAGGGTCGCCCACAGATGAAGACAGCAAATCGCCGGAGAAAGAGGTCGAGTCCGTGGGCAGTGGCATTGGATGGTTCTTCCTATTGTTTGTTTTTTTTGCAGCTCAGCGTGGCGAATTCCTGACTTGAGCTATCCTCAGACTTCTTATCTCGTTCGCAAGCTACTTTGCTCTTGGCGCATATTATAACTATACAACCTATGGGGCCACAGGCGTGGATCTTATTCCGTGCGTTTTTCCGTTGCCACTCATGATCTCGATATTGAAACGTTTATACCTGGCATAGACATAGAGACTTTTGGCGCGAGGTTCCATATATGCTCCGAGACGTTGTCTCGCATCTTTGTAGTTCTTTCCAATCACGACAAAGTTCTGGTCGGGGAGGGTATATTGCAGTATAATTCATGACTCCGAGTTACCTTTCTTTGGATTATACTTCAGGATAGTGTGAACACGGTTGACCTCGCCCCTACAAGCCCCGTGGCGGCCAACTCGTCGAACTTGCCAAAATAATTATCATTTACAAGACGCCTGCAGCATGGGGTCACGATAGTGAGTTTAACAAGGACCAAACTCGAATACTTAAGTCCAAGGTTTCAACCCGAAGGCTAACTGCCGAATGGCATCCAACAAGTCTCCGGATGTCATGAAGATGTTTATGCCACTTGGATACGTCCTACAATCGAGTGCCAGCAAAGTCCTTAACTCCGATCCTTACCCATCAATTCGGTATCCCTGGTGATACATCAAGTCACGTCCATCACCCAAGCAAGTGATGTGTACACCTGTCGGCTTGAAATAACACATTCGGTTGCCTTGTCGTGAACCTGAAACCAAGAGCTTGCCAGTGCTTGAAACCGAAAAAGATATAAGATATATTTAAATGCTCGGCTCGAATCTTCGAATCTACTTCCGGTGATAGACGATCGGGCAATGTACGATCAATGGCTGGTGTGCGGGTGATCAACCGAGTATCAAGCGGTACTGTATGAACTAGCCAGCAGCCTGGATGTGCTGCCACCCACTGGAGTTACCACCTGAGCGTCCCTCTCGCTCCTTGGTATCGTCTTGCTTCAAGACTCAACAAGCTTTACTGGCACGCAATATTTACATACAAAGCCTGATTTGAAGGTGCCAGGCTACGGCTATGTCCGGTGCCGCGAAGATGGCGCGATGAAACGTGCCACATCTAACTACCTTGTCCCCTGCGCCCGTCCCCGCAACTAGAACCTCTTTGAAAACGACATACCCCTCGCAGGCTCTATCTTTATGGTGAAATGGTATTATACTGTAATAGTAGGAACGCGCCCGGGTGTCTATGAGGATTGGTATCTGCTGGCTGGCCGATTTCCGCTTTGGGCGAACTAACCACCCGTCTATTAGGACACAGGCTGCGCCAAAAGTCATCGAAGTTTCCGGTTCCATACACAAGAAGTACAAGACACGCGCGGAGGCATGGGAGGCGTTCCACATGGCAAGGCAAAGGGGCGCCGTGCGTACAGTACCAGTCGATCCAGTGTCAGACATGGCGTCTTCATCGTCTGATTCTTCACCCCAACCATCCGCAGCAAGGGACAATCGCGCGCGGTTCAGACGACAAAACCGTGCGCAAGCAGCGCGGAATTCTCTAAATGAACCGCCCAGCGAAGGCGAAATTGTTGAACGACCCGGGTCCGCATCGGTCGTACCTCGCCGGGCTACCCGACTGCAAGACTATCTCCAGAGGAAACGGGCTGCTGCCAGTTCCACGCTGGCCGATATCATGTCGCCGACGCACGCGGGCCCATCAGGTTTTGCTGGGGGAATGGACCGTGTCGCCGTCGACGCTGATGAGCCGCAGGAACGCCGTGGTGCCAACCAGGAGTCACGTAATATGCCATTGTACGTCGATCGTTCTGGTTCGCCGTCGTCAAGGTCTGCGGACTCGCCCACCCGAGGGCGGAACAACGAAAGATGGCAGGGGAGCCAGCAAGGACAAGCAGAGGAACTGCCACCTCCATCCAGAGCGGATATTAGCCACGCAGCAGCCATCTTGCACCCTGAGGTAAGGCCAACGAGTACAACAACGGAGACGGAGCGACGACTTGGAGAAAGTCCCGGTGTAGCTCTCTCGCAATCAGCAGAGACCAGTCATGCGACACATAGGGTCTCGCACTTGCCTCAAATTGACCAGGGAGTACCTGAAAACCGTGACCCTGCCCGTACATATGGCCTACCTCTGACGTCCTCACTACTTTCGGTCCAAATTGGTAGCGCAGACATCGAGCATGAAGGTTCTAATAGCCCTTATTTCCTACCTCCAGGCCCTCTGGCTAATGAACTTCTTTGATTTCGACTCAGCTTATACCCCCGGGAGTCCGGTCGCTTCACCTCGAACCCAAGGCAAGCACGATGAAAAGGGCAAGAAGAGAGCTAGCGTCCGGAGCACAGACTTTGACATCGACACTTTCGATTGGTCTGAAATCCTGAGACCTTCTCCTCGTCCGCAGGCCACGCTAAAAACAGATGACTATCCGAACTCGCCAGTCTTATCGCGCCCGCCCTCGGCATGCTCGTATATTTCATTGGCCAGTACAACGGATTCCTTTATAAGCGTATTCAGTTTCGATATCAATTTCTCAGCAGTAGGGACATCAGAGCCGTCTGGGCGCTCCACTCACCTTGTTAGCCCCACGCCACTGCCCGCCGCTTCCCACATCACCTTGACGGAAGAAATGACCCCCCGTTCGCCCGCGCGGAATAGAGCCACCCTAAGTGACGAAGGTGACACGCCACCGTTGATGATACGAGCACCGTGTACCCCATCGGACGATTCAAGACCCTTCGAAAACTTGACTGATGCCGCGAGCCCCCCGAAGCATAGGCATTCCCCACAGGTGGTCCATCACCCTGCGCTTGGTGATGATGATCATCCGGATTTAGTCCGGCTGCCATCGCCCACGATAGTTGTATCTACGTCCATTCAGAGCACTCCACTGACTTACATCGACACGTCTCCGCGTCGGCCTTCGCCGCTATTGTCCCCGTTTCTATCTCAGCCGTATGTTGATCTGGCGGATTCTCCCTCTTCAGATACGATCGGCTTGGGACTGTCAATCAAGGGCACCGCTTTGCCACATCAGACGACTCGGACGCCGCAGGCATCTGCAGGGACCCTGCCTTACCAACCTGCGGGAACTATCGGGCATACGAGTCAAAGTCCAATCAGAGATGATAGATCTCCATGGGACGCACCTAATTCCCAGGCCGAGGCCTCGCCATCGTGTTTTCGGGCCGTCGCGTGCGACCGCACGTTAAGCGGGAATACGCGGTCGGTGGATTGTGCCGCACCTTCTCCTCGTAACGTGCCACTCCCGCCATCACCCAACAGCATACGTAGCGGCACCACATCTGGCACGTCCATCCAATTGCAGGTCCAACCGAGTCACCGGCCCAGCCCAAAGCACTCGTTCTATCCTTCCTTATCGGCAGCAGGCGACGACGCGGACTCGGACCACCGGCCCAGGGTGCCGTTGCCTGGTCCATCCGGCATTCACATCAACTTCGGGCTGTTCACGCCAGGCTTGTCTCCAGTCCAAGTGCCGGCCTTGATACGATCACCCTCGGCGGACCCCCGTTCGCCAATTCGTCAGGGGATGCGGATACCCGGAGACATGATGGGGTTGTCACAGTTGCGTGTTCTATTCCTTTTTTTGCATTTGTTTCATTTGGCACTCGGGACGTCGCTCATGTGTCCGCTGTCCAGGAGCCTATCTTTCGGTCGTCCGACGCCTCCAAGGAACGATACGCGAATGGTGCCGTGATTTGTGGGGTTGTGGGAGGGAGGGGGACTGGATTCATTGTGACAAGGTGTCATGTAGGCTTTTGATTTTCACTCGTAGGCTTTGTACTGGCCGTTGCACGTATCACTATGTTCGATCACCCCTGTGTCTTTGTATTCTGTAAAATATGAGACAATGGTTACGCCTTGTGCTGGCAACGTTTCAGGTTTTCATGTCATTTCTGCAATGCACGCGTATCACGTGGGATTGAAGAGAGGGCTCACAGGTGACTCCTGCATGACGATGACAGTACGGCGGCACTACAGTACGAGTACGGCGCAATCAATTAATATTTTGAAAACGAAGCCATATCTTCTTGGGTTAAAGCGATTTCTGTTCTTTTTAGGAAAAAATATCAAGTATTATTCTGCAACTACCCTCGTAAACAGGGAAGAGTCATATAGCTCTACTTGTTCCATTAATTCTGCAGTACAACAGTCAGCAGTACAGCCATTTTAGGTCAATTATACCTCGAAACAGTGGATGAAACATATGCTACAACTAGTCTGGGTATGGGTATGTAACTATGTGCTTCTATGTCACAGTTGCGGAACGGTGCACGGCAGGGGTATGGGGGACAATGCTTATCGGGGTAAAGTGCGGAGCCAGTAAAGAAAAGGCGAGAAAAGTGAACAAAACTTGGTATCACAAAATGAACCGGTTGAGTTGTAAGATCGGCATCCAGCTCCCGGCGCTCACATGGACGGCGCCAATGATGTCAATGTCGGAAGGCTGGATGCCACTTTGCCCAATGAACCAACGAGGGTTCGGACATCCAAGGTCTGGTTGGCAAGTCTGTAAACACCGGCCTCAGTTCTGGGCTCCTCGGTGATGGTTGAACTGAACTCGACCTTAATAAAGGCATCGACAGATCGCCCGACGTGATAGGCAAACCTATATAGCGTGATGGGATTACGCTGATTTGTTTCATCACGAATTTGAACCTGGCGCTTGAACTCGACATAACCCGGCCACTAAAAGATAGGCGAGTTCAGTGTACAGAACATAAAGTACGGCACTGAAAATACCACTGACGACGATACGAATGTGTGTTGTTGACTTATTGCCAAGTGGCGCCGGGCTCTGAGCGTTCATAAGACCGTGGCATCGACCGTTGGCAGCAGCCTCAAGAGGAAGTCCAAGTCGCCCGTCCGCGCATTGGAAAAAGATGGGTAGCTGTAATTCCGCCTGTTCGACGTGGTGTTTTTGATCGGTAAGGGTATGCGGAGCCCATAGCGTCTGAGGCACAACAGTTCCCTTATTCAGAATGCTACGGTCAAGTACCCAGTGCAACTGAGCGGGGAATTGATTTGATATGTGCCTAGGGACCGAAAGGGCATAGAAGAAAGCGCTTTCTATCCCAGGTGCATATGAAGCAGGATAGGAAGGGTCAACGTTGCACTTCAGAAGACAGAAAAAGTAACGCTCGGCATCCTTGGGGTTGAAACACTGGGATATGTAGCCGTCGACAAGTACCTTTGAGCGAGGATCAATACAAGAATGCAAATTTCAAAGTTGACTCCCTTACTAGTGGTGAACGCTGGCTTGCTGGCAGCTGGGACATGCTTTAGAGGATACGATGGTGCTGAGGTTCCATGTCCCGTAAGGCAGTATATATACCTCCTCCTGGTTTAGGACGATGGAATGGCACTAAAGGCACGCGCCACGAGCAGACCCGTTTGCAGTTCCGGCTCCAGGAAATCGTCTCCCAAGTACACCAAAGCAAATTCCGATCCAGTCCGCCCTCTTCCCGGGCGTTCTACTATTAAGTGGCGGCGATGAGGCCATTAAGAAAAATGAGTATGAAATCTATACGCGCACTTTGCTGGAAACGGTGAGACGCGCAGGGTCGCATGATCTGTCGGAAATCTTGACGTGTGGTAACAAGATGGAGGAAAAAGGCATGATCTTGGCACCAAGACGCACAGCCACCCGAACTCGTGTTGCGGCCACACTCCGCTCAAAGATCACGCATAACAGCAACGGATGCCATAATTTGCTGTGGAGTATCGACGCGAGGTAACAGCGAGGGGAATTGTGCCAGTGAGTGTAAAATGAGATGGAAATGAGGTGGAAAGAAAAATAGCCAAGTCACGTCGCGGGAAACGCGTCTGGAGCGCAGGCAGAGCACGTGCAAGTCATGAAGTGCCACCTTAATGTTTCATACGGGCCATACAGCACATTACGGCACTGTGCCTCCTTTGAGGCGTTAGGCATTAGCCCTAGATACTACGTACTGTATTGCTACCGTACTGAACGAACCCAAGGATTTCCGTTCTTCCCATTTACGAAAAAAGTATATATCATCAATAAATCCAGTTACAAGGCTTACTAGGAAGTTATCGGAACCCATTAGGTAATTAATCCCGGATCCCACAACCCACATCATCCGGTGAATTACTTAGCGGCCGCCTGTACTGTATTCCAATCCAATAGTTTCCCGTCTTAAATGAGGCCGAGACCGACCTGAAGCGCGGAGCGAGCGACGAAAAAAACGCTAATTAGACAGGCTGTTCTTTCATAAAATGCAACAAAGTTGAATGAGGAACGAAACAAAATAGCACAGTGCTCCTTTAGGGGCCTTCTAAACTGGCGAACGAGAATGAGATGCGTTTCCAGAAGGAGCATCCGGAAAGTCAGTGTAGAGGGACTAGCGATCAAGCACATCAAACTTGCGATGCTTGTCCTGTGCGAACAACCAAGGTCTACATCTGTATGTTTTTTTTTACTTGTGCATTCAACCACTCATGGAACCGCTATGGAACCGCTACTTTTGCACCCGGAACCCAGGGGTGGAGAACAACCCAAGCGGAGGTAGATCTGTAGGTCTCAAGTAGACAAGTAGAGGACCCGGGATATGACGGTGGCCGGCATTAAGTGGGCTTAGATCTGATCTGAATTCGAACTTCCAATGAACTTAGCACATATGGGCAAACTGGTGTCCTTACTGGTACAATTACGACTCACTCTACCGTTTCCTCTTCTTGAGGCTTGGCCGGGCGTTTTTTGCCTTCCGTTTTTCCACAACCTTCCGAGCCTTGCGGATTTGCTCTGCCGATTTGATTTCACTGCGAACCTGTCCAATAGCCTTACCCACGTATCGCTTTGTATGTCTCTTTGTGCCATGGGGTCCTTTCCTAGGGGACTCTCCCCCGGCCACCGCACCAACAGCCTCCGCCTTCTTTTGAACACGGGCCTTCCGCTCGTAGGTCGTAGCGAGTTTATCGAGAGGTTTAGCATGCGTGATCGATGTATGTTTGAAACGCTTGCGGCTTGGAGGTACGCGTTCTGGGACTGTCTCGCCGACACGCGAAAGGCTCACTCGTGCCTTGGCTCGCCATTCGTCGAAGCGCCCACTGCGATAGGACGCAGGAAGCTTGATACCACTTTCGGCCCTGATCATCTTGACGTTGTCGGCGCCTGTGCCGTCGCCGTGTACGAACTTCTTCTTTTTCTTGTTCCAGGTCATTCTAGATTGGGCGCGTTTCTGTGTAGCCATTCCTTCATCTCTGGCGAGATCAAATGTGGCATGGCGTGCCTGCTCGGCGAATGTTTCCCCATCCCGCATTGAATACCTATGTTTTGTGAGCCTAGCACTTAGAAATCTGTGTGAATTTAGCGCACCCTTTTTCCGAATTTACCCCAGCCTGACTGTATGGGAGATAGAACTCCGAATCGTGGTAGTTCCCCTTGGAAGGTTTTGATGGAAGTGTACCAAAGATGGCCTAGGGAATTGATCAGGGCGGTGCTCATGAACATTTTTCCGAATACCCACATCGATGTCCTCATCGTCCGCCATTTCTACATCTCCTGCTTTTCGTAAGTAACCATCATTCTCAGCAGCGCCACCGCCACCATCAGGTACTTGGACGTCCCCTCTTCGCTCCACAGCCTTCGTAAGCGCTTTTCTTCGTTCCTTCATGAGTTCTGCGTTGCCATTCTTCCCGCGCGAGCCGATCTCCAGCGCGGTCTCAACAGGTCGGAATGAGTGGACAACTGCAAGCAACGCACGGCGACGCTCGTCTTCATGCACAGGAGTTACACCCATAGCAAGACCTTTTAGCCGAAGTACAGGATGCATGCCAGCTGCAGTACCCGCAGAAACGAGACCCCAGAGCGCAGGCTCTCGCGACATCTCCTTCGCGCGTGTATAGCTTGCAGGACTTGCGCGTCCACGCGATCGTTCGTACATCCCTTGCCCTTTACGCATAATACTCCGCAACGTCGGTAAAGCATGGTGCTCAGCCTCGAGAGCACGTATGTATGAGACCTCGTCATCAAGCGCTTCACGCGGAAATGCCCCAAGCACAAGATTTTCGGTGTACTGTGCCTCGCCATCGCCTTGTGTCGCGTGCGTGAGTGGGCGTCCGAGGAAAAGTTGTAGTTCGATGAGATACGGGAGTTCAGTCGGGCCCACAAATGACCACGCCCAGCCTGAACGTCCTGCACGAGCTGTACGACCCACCCGATGCACAAACACGCGTGCACCCTGAGGGAAGTCGTAGTTCACGACGTTTGCCAAGACGGGGATATCGATTCCTCGTGCGGCCACGTCCGTCACAACGAGTATGTTCGAATGGCCGCGTCGGAACTGATCCATTTGTTTAGTACGCGCCTCCTGATCAAGTGAGCCATAGATATGCGAGACGGCATAGCCGGCCGCATGGAGAAGAGTAGTGAGGTATTCGACGTGATGTTTGGTCGCTGCAAAAACGAGAGTCTGGTGAGGCGCTATGCACTGGTCCTGCGCAACACGTTGGCTTTCCGCATGCCCACCACGTTCCCGACGAAGCGATACGCTGGCGCTCAACGGGACTCGGATAACGTCACGCAGCAACAGGAGTAAACAAGCGTCCTTCTCTTCCTGCTTGACAGAAAAGAACGCCATTCGTAGATCCGCACTGATTTTGCCCTCTGCATCGAGACGTACGAGTTTCGGATCTTGCAGGCCCGCTTTGGCAAATTCCACAAGCGATTTCGGCAAGGTAGCGGAAAAAAGGAGTGTCTGACGACTTGTAGGCAGGCGGTGAATGATCTCTGTAAGGGCCGTTTCGAAACCCATCTCAAAAAGCCGATCCGCCTCGTCGAAAACAATATACTGCACGGAACGGAGGTCGAGGTTCATTTCCACCACAAGGTGCAGGAGTCGGCCAGGAGTGGCGATGATGCTGCATGAAAAAAGAAAGAAAAAAGCATAACACTCATTAGATCGGTCGGATCGGTGGCGCTTTCAGGAAAGGGCGCGGCGTACACGTCGGGGTTACTTGAGATCATTTCGAACTGCTCGTCCATGCCCTCTCCTCCGACCACTAGGCCCCAACGGAGACCTTGACCCCTAATCTGACTTTGATTCTGGGTTTCGGAATGATCGCCGCTCTTATCGCCAACGTGTTCGCCATCGCCATCACGCCAACCACGTGTGAGCTCCTTCCCGACCTTCAGAATTTGAAGAGCGAGTTCCCGAGTGGGCAAGAGAATGACGGCCCTTGCCCCAAAAGTAGAAGTGTGTCGCCCGCCCAAGCGTTGAACGAGAGGAATGAGGAAGGCGAGACTTTTTCCAGAGCCGGTGCGGGCCATTCCCACCAGATCACGCGGGGGGTTGGAAAGGAGGATTGGGATCGAAAGGCGTTGTATCGGTGTCGGCGTACGGATACCCTGTAGTGTCAGGGAGCGTAAAATCCACGGGAAAAGCCCTGGAAAAAAAAAAAAAAAAAGGGGGGGGATAATAACGGGATGAGGTTGTGCGAGAAAGATAATGAGCAAGAAGAATCACCCATGCTCTGGAAGCTCCCTCCTCCAAGCTCTCCTTTAGACAGCTTTTTCTTGCCCTTCGTATTTTTCAACAGTTCAGTGCCATCCTTAACATTACGCTTGGCTATCGAGTTTCTTATCATTTCCTCGAGTTCCGTGTCATCGTCGGTACCATCATTATGAGTGATACGGGGCGCTTTGCTTTTCTGCGAGGACGGTTTTCGCCTGGTCAAGGCGGAGGAGATGTCGAAGGTGGTATCTGAATCTGAAGCCTCCTCCTCATCTGAAACAGAGGATGAGCTGGACATTCCGGTGTCGAGGTCATTCGCTGTAGGGCCCGCACGTCGTTTCCTGGACATATCGTAACGTTGTAGTGCGGTCTGCCTGCCCACTTGATCTGTTGAATCTACGAATTGCGAAAATTAAATTTAAAAAATAAAATAAAGACCTTCGAAATTATATAATCATGTGGCAATTATCAGTTTCATCGATAATATTAATGAATCATACAGCTGCATACATACACCACTTATTTCTTCGCCTTGCCACTGGGGGCACGTACCAAGACTATTTTCTAGAGGTGATAGCCTCCCGATGAACACCGTCGCGAGATCTCGTGAGATCTCTATGCGTATATATGGTTTTATTGTACCGCCATGAACGGAATTTGCACCTATGATCGGACAAGCAGCCTGAACCTATTGAGAACGAGGAAACCAGACGGCAACTAATACACGTCCGTGCGGTGCACAACGCATCTTAGCATCTAGGAATCGGCGACGCACGAAGAGAGCCAGGCCATAACAGGTCATACATACAGTAATAATGTGTTAGAACGTTCTGATGCTGGGGCATAGCGTTCGCCGGATTCCACTTGCCCAGAAAGAATCAACGAAGATCCAACCATCGATACAAATGGGCGCTGATTATACAGACATAGGATACAAACGTCATAACGGGGTATATTGTAATACTAGTGTGTGACTCCGTCAAGGTCGTTTCGAGATACCCCGGGGTATGTTGGTTGTGCCACGTGCTGAGGACACAGCCGACGACGGCCTTGCGATTTTCGAAGGAACCGTGGCAATTCCACTCGGTGCCCTTGCATGACCGCCGACAGCAGTCGACGAGACCGATGCTGCAACGGTGGAACACCGCGTCTTAGCGTGACAAAAAAAAAAAGAAGAAAGTGTAGTGGGATGGCTCACCTGCCCTGCCCCTCGCTGCGGCGGCACCCGCACGCATAGAAGCACGAGTCCCACGAACTCCCCGCACGCCGCTACTAGTGGTCCGCGCACCCGCCTTGTCCCTCTTCTCGCGCTCGAGTTCATTGCGCATCGCACGCTCGAGCTCCTCCTTCTCCCTCCGCTCCCGCTCTCGCTGAGCCGCCTTCTGCCGTTCCTCCTCCTCGCGCATCCGCGCCTCTTCCCGCACCCGTTCCTCTTCCTGGAGCTGTGCCTCGTCCTAATACCGAAAAGGGGGGTCTCAAAAAATACCACAGGGGAAGGGAGGAATAAAAGACGGGATTATCGCGTACCGCTTCGGCGCCCATCCATCGCTCGTCGAAGATGAGCCGCGACACCTGCTCGGTCTTCGATAATATGTTGATGTATTTGTTAAGCAGCGCGTCCGTCTGCTCGAGCTGTTCGGCGATGCGCTGTAGGAGAAAAATAGGTTGATTAGATGGGGACAGATGGGGTGCATGAGCGATTCACCTCCGTGCCCGCTTGCGCCTCCCGAAGCGCGTCGTTGTAAACCGCAAAGGCACCATTGAGTTGCCGAAGCACGAAAAGATCATTCTGCAGCTTCTCCTCGCGCAATTGAGCGGCGTTACTTGTCCCATAAGGTTCCTCGGCATTTTCACGCACGGTCACATCGGCTTCCGCACCGTCCTCTTCCTCACACTCCTCCCCGACATCCTCTAGCGTGCCCAACGTACTCTGATCCTCCGACTGATCAAGCGGTGGTGCGCCAAAACCGAGAGCTTCAGCGATTGACGGTCGCGTTTTTGGGTTGTGGCGGGTCGGGCGAGCCTTTTCCCTCTTGGGAAGGGCCTGATCGTCGGGGTAAAGCTCGGAAAGCGAGAGGTCATCTCCCCCCGGACCTGTGTGCGAACTTGAGCTGGTAGAGGCGAAGGAGAATTGTGGGGATTGAGAAAGGAGTCGGGAGCCACCTGAAGGAAGGCCCGAGTCGAAAGAGTCCATCTCGCGTTGGTTCTCAAACCGGTGCCGCGGGAGTTATGACGCGCGTGATGGTTATCGTTATCCCAATCTGATTTGCGACAATCCACTATGATGATAATGGTACTATAGTGTAGCGGTTATCACAGCGGATTCTGATACATCTAATTTCCGTTAACCCAGGTTCGAGTCCTGGTAGTACCTCTTATTTTTATCGACGATACGGGCTGACCCCACACGCGTGGATGGTCCGTAAAATCAAAAAAAAAGTTCTCTGACGTTCGATACTCTTTCTTCACAGGTCTTGAGTGGGCGGATTCCAAGCCGGATAAATCCAAGAAAGTACTGCCAGTAAGGCAGTGCGTTCCTCCGCTTCGAGGCTGTCCCGTCATTTCGTGTCATACGAAGATCTAGCCGCGGCACAAGAACTATGACGGTAGCAACAGTACTTGATTGTGATGTTCTACCGCAAAGAACTATACAACCGTCAAGGCAGCTCCCGCTACGACGCCTTTTTTCGTTTCTGTTTGTGTTCCAACTTAGCAACGGCCCCATCTTCACTTCGTTTCCGCTTCGTCTTCTCCTTTTCTCGCCTCTTTTCTCTCGTTGCCAGCGTCTCCTCGTGCCTTCCTTTCGCCCCCCGCCGCTTGTTCCTATCTTCCGCCGCCGGACTTACCCGCGCGGTGGCCGCATCCAGCTCCTCGTCATCGGTTGCCTCTGATTCAAGTGAATCAGGAAGGACTGATGATGGCGGTGGTTGAGGGCTTAGTGTCTTGTCCGGTTTCGTCTGGGGAGTGTGCTCCGGGGAGAATGGGTCGGGTTGTACGGAACCAACGAGGGAGAGCATCTGATTTGCGATGGTTAGGCTATGCAGGTAGTCGCTAAGTTTACAAATCCCCTCATTGGCCTGAAAAATAAACCTTACCCAATTACCGTGAACTCGAGCCAGCGGTGCTTCCCGCCAAGACGATCGCCAGTAATTTTGTGCACCCAGCGCCCGCGCTGATCAGTAGCTTGCGCATCGTCTCCTTGCGTTTCCGCTGTTTCATCAACGTCCACGTCGTCAGTCTCCACGTTACCAAATTCGGGGTCATTCTCTGCTGGGCCGTATTCGAACTCCCACTGATCCGAGGGGATGTGGTGCCGGGGAATGGATACGTTGAAGATGCGATGCACTAGCAACGATACATGATCTGGAGAGCAAAGAGTTACCCGTCCGGCTGGTGTCATGGCCATCTGTTAGCACAAAGAAGAGAAAGTACATGATAATCAGACGCACTGAGTTTCATGCCGCGTATGGGGTTCCATACGAGTGCCTCGAATCCTACATGGCAGACTGCGAATGGGCTGTCTGCTTGGAGCCGCGCGTTGCGATTGAGGAAGTGCACGTTTGAGTGCGCAAGCACAACACCATTCAGCGTGGGCTCATACCTGTGGTGAATGAAAAATGGGTAAATGGACAGAAAGCAGGGGAGTTGAGAAGGGAAAAAGTGCTACACCTCATGATCATAGTATCAAGCATCTCCTCTACCCCAGAGTGCAGTCTGTTTGCAAAGACCGGAGGTACCGCGAGGACAATAGACGCTTTGACTGAGCGAAATTCGTTATTCGCCTTTTCCCTACGTGTCCTCTTTGGTGATCCATCCACGTCCATGGGCATGGGGGAGCTTTTTCGCTTCATTTTGATGGGCACTGTATTGGCAATGGCACCGTATTGGCACCATCAAAATGCGCGTCAGTGGTGCCAAATTGTCCCAAATTTGGCAGTTCGGCACACGCCGTGCTCATGTTGGCACTTCGTAGCTTCTGGCTTCATACACCGACGGTGTTCCCAACTCGCCATCAACTTGCCGTGTCCCTCGAACGAGGCACAACATGGTATGTCTCGTGTCTTGTATGTTTCGGGGAAACGATATCTAATGTCTTCTTCCTCTAGTCGGCCCCAAAAATTATCATTCAAATCCTGATCACGGGGACCCAAATATTTGGAAAGGCACTGCTGGAGGCCGGACGACAAGCTGCGAAAAGTGGGTCTCCGTATGATACCATCAACACACACTCTTAGGTTTTCGTGTGTAGATGCGAAGCACCGCCCACAAGGTGCGATTGGCTCTGACGTTGCAGGGGTTGGAAACGCGACGACTGGTTCTTTGACCGACAAGCTGACGCGCGAGCATCGGATGACGCTGGACGAAGCGCACCTTATTCTCAATACGAAACACGGAGATGGAATGGAGCGGATCCTGCAGGTATGTCCATCTAAATTTGGACGACGTTGATCCCTCAGGCTCAATGCGACTTGACTTGTCCCTCATATGCGGCGACTAGCACTATGAACACCTATTCAAGGCAAATGCACCGCCGGAAGTGGCGCCAACGGGTGCGCCTGCCGCGCGGGGTACGCCAACATCTCGGCACTCACATTACTTGCAATCAAAGGTTGTGCGGGCGCGTGAGAGGATCGAGGCAGAAGTGAAGATTGCGGCCGAGGAGCCACCAAGTAGTGGAGCACCTCGGACATCTGACCCGAACGCAGGTGCGAGCTGACAGCCCATGGTGACGACGACTATACGTTACGAGTAGACATAATGAGCCTTCGGTGCCATCATCCCATCTCCATCCATCCATACACTCCTCCCCTAAAGGCAAATTAATTAGAAACGCAATCACGTGACTCTACATACGTGTTGTAAATTTAATTCAAAAAATTTAATTAATAATTTAAAAAAACAAGGCCCCCGGAGAAAAGTTCGGAGGTTTGGTGAAAGTCGGGGTGAGGCGTCGAGTCGAGTCAAAGACGACGACGACCTGCTCTTTTGCCTTCGCCATTCCTTCAAACCGCGTACGGGGACGACGCTTTCTTGCGGGCGTCCCCTTTCACAACGGAGTCACCCATTGATCGCCACGATCATAAATCAGTACCGCACTGCGGCTCGATCCATCCACTGCTCAAGTTCCTTCTCTCGTTTGCCTGTGCCACTTTGGCCGTCATGCTGGCAACCCCCACCACCACAACGATCCATCCTTCCCCTCGATCCTCCTTTTCTCTCTTCAACACCCGCATAGAGTTCAGGTCCATGTTCATCGCCACCCTCTTTCTTTTCCTCTTCCTTTGTCTCGGTCAGTATTCTCGTTTTTCTTAAGATAGTTATTTCCTTTGCCCTTTCCTTTTCCGTTTTTTTCTCGATGCCCTTGCGCTCGCTACGGCTTACATAGCCCTATGTGATGTCTTTGCCGCTTTATCCTCATGTCCGTCTTATATGTCCTTACTCACCGCGTACATCTCTTTCTAGCTTACCTCTCAAATCCATCAGAATCGTCCTTTCGCACTTATCTTACGGAACAATCCGTCCGCCATCATCTCTCCCGCCTCGACGATACGGCAGACCCTGATCACACAGACTCTGAAGATTCAAAGGCAAATTACCGTCGCTCACCATCATCCCAATCTCGCCCAAGTTTTGGTTCACTCGAATCAGGTTCATCCGCTTTTCATTTCTCTAATCGCGCTGCTATTGCCCTTCGCACACCACGACATGCTTTTCATAGCTTTGGTTTCTTCACCATCGCCACCGTCATCCCTAATCTGAAGACCCATCACACGTCTCGAAAGACATCATCAGTCATCTCATCGCCTCGCAATACGACGGGGACCTCAGATCACGAATTTTTCCCATCAAAGGAGCTCTTCTTCGTTGGAGCTTTCGGTAGATGGTGGAGAGGTGGAGTTGCTGATTCCTCCTGGTCATCCCGTCCAAGTCCTCATGCCAAGGGTGATGAAGAGGGCTGGAGCTCGGGTATTCTGAACATCAAATCGCTTGACCAACTCGAGGATTTTAATGGTGGGTTCAACGATGATATTAATACATTAGAAAGAACCTCTCGCTCACCATGAATACATCCTTTTTTTCTCTGACGCCCTCTTACCTGTAGGCCTCCCCTTTCCAACTACCACCCATAACCCTCGCACGCCTCAGCGATCGGCACCCCCCAAACTACGCTCTCGTGATCGATCAACGTCTCGTCGTCATCACGACTCTACGCCACCTCCGCTCCCAAAATCTTCCGTCCTACCTCTCCACACGCCGAAGCACAGTCAGTCCCTGACAGCTTCGCAATCCTCAGCTTCTCATCAACGGCCCTCGACCCAACACCTTCCTTCCTTGCCTCCCTCTGCAAATGGTGCGGCTACCCATCCATCGTCACCTAATTTCGACTCTATTCCGGCCGTCGCGGAGCTCACCCAACAAATAAGCGAAACACGTGCCCTCAATCTCGAGCTGCGAAATCAATTGTCCGAACACACCAGTACGGCCGGTGCAGTGGACACTGCCCTCACTGCGGAATTGAATAGCGTCCGCGAAGCAAAGCGTATTGAGGACGCCGCGCGCAGCGAGCTCAAGGCTCGCACAAAAGTATTGGAGGATAGTAGACGAGCAGCTGAAGCGGGTAAACGTGATGCTGAACGTCGTCTTCGTGCCACCCAGAAAGCCAAAGCGGACGCGGGAACACGCCTCGAGAAACTCGGCGAGGAGATCCGTGCGCTTGAGGCCCAGGTGCAGCAAGATGAGGTGGCCATCCGAGTGACGGGCGAAACAGCGGCCCAAGAGGAGCTCGACATTTGTGCACAAGTCAAGCACTGCAAACGAGAGGTTAGGGTGGCAGAAGAGGTCGTAACAGCACTTAATGCCCGTGTGCGTGAGCTCGAGGAGGCTATAGAACACGAACGCATAGCGTTGGTGGCTGCGCGGGAGAAAGCCGAGGCACTGCAGCGCGAGCAGGAGAAACACACCTACGACTTTATCCCCAGGCCCCCTCTCCTTCTGGACGCCCGGGAGCTAATCCCCACCACCGAGTTTACCCTAACAACCCTTGCGCCTGAAACTAGAATGGGTCACGAGGCCCTGGACCCATTCCCAACACCCCTGGAGAAGGATTCGGATCGGGATCGCGAGCGCGGTGGCTCGAGGTCTGCGTCTACCGGGAGTTCACCCCATCTCTGCGCTCTCGCCACCGCTCCTCCCCTCAACGTCGGATATAGCTCACCTTCACAGCCACAGTTGCATCCCGTTGGAGCACCTGAATCACTTATACGCCTCACGAGGGGCTATTCGATATTTGACGAAGACCTTGCATCACTGTCCAATCCCGTTCAAGGATCAAAATTCTCACCGTTCGGCGACACTGATGTTGCAAATGGGAGATGCGCGCCTTCAATCATACCAAATGGCTCTATACAGCCCCTCGACGGCATGTCTACCTCCGCGGCCGCCGGGGAGATCGAATCGCGGGAAGAAATGCTCTCCAGGAGGCTTCAGCCAGGCAACGAATGGCAGTGTCGTCTTTCGGTCCCAGAGTCGGTCCCCGCTATCGCGTCTGATTCTCATGGCCATGTCTTTCCCCGAGTCGATGAGGATCCCACGGAAGCATTTGAACCCTTCGGAACTCGTCCGCCACCTCGTAGTCGAATAACGTCAGATCCGATGGATGTGGCCCGTGTGTGGCCCTCACGCGCCCACTCAGATCCTGTCTCGCCCCCGGTTGCAGCTGTACCCCCACAAGAAGCACGAACCCGGTGGCGGCAGTGTCTTGATAAGGAAAGACGCTCGACCGTCGACGGCACGGAAACGCGCAGGGGTCTCAATCCAGGTGCTAAGGCCTTCAACTTTTCTGCCAAGCCATTCTTGGGCGGGCCTGTCCAGCCAGCATTCGACAGCCTCAACGCTTCTCCATCCGGCCTTCCAGTACTGGGAGCCACAAGTAGTAGCGGCATCAGCAACATCAGCAATGGGTCCAACGGTCATGCAACGACCACAACAACAGCCACCGGTGGCAATGCACCAGAGTTTTTCTCCGGTCTTGCTATGCGCGCCTTTAGACCGTCGCCAGCAGAGCGCGAGGCGCTGCATCGTGCTCTGGGTGGACCGAAGAACACTAGTCTTGAGCGGCTGCCAAGCCTAAGCGAAGTTGGCAACCTGCCGACATCTCCAGTACCTTCTCATTCGCAGCCTCATTCCACTGCGTCCGAAAACTCGCTTGGCCTACCCTGGTTCGATGTTGGTCCAGGCTCGGGCGCGGGGCGGAGCTGGCTGCGGGAGCCGGGAATCTCAATGCCACGACCAGGTAAAATCAAATTCAGCCCGTGGGGTGACGGGGACGGAGACGGGATGGAAGCAGACAAGTGAACCGCGCACGTGTGTAGAATTCTGTATTCGATATCTTGTGTTTCGCAATGGGGCGTAGGTGGTGCGGGTATCGCCTCGAGCGCGGGGAGGGCTAGGAAAGGGGGAAGAGATATAATTAATATCAGTATGGTGCTTTATATAACGCGGTATAAAATGAAAAACGGGGGGTGAAATGAACGAGCGCAAAGTGAGCCATCTGAACCGTCATCTTTTCGAGGTGCATCATTCATCGATCCGGTCCAGCCCTTGTCAAGGAGGCCCAAAATGTCCTGCTGCCGTCCTGTGGCGGTGGGTCTGTAGCCTTCTTGAACGCTCGGTGGGCTGCCGGTTGGGGGCCGGATTGCAACCGGAAAAACATGTGAGATATCCTCGCGCCTCGCGAACACCACGCGCAGGACAGCTGGGCGCACACCTCACTCGCACCTCCGGACAGCCCTCACACACGTCGTTTCACAAATAGTCGTTGACTCGGAAATCTTTCGGGGCTCTACAGACCTGGCAGGCCTGGGATTCAGAGACGAAGAAAAAAATGCTGATGGCCGGGATAATGCTTCTGACACCACACTGGTGGTTCTTCCGAGTTATGAGTCCGAGAACACACAAAAGATAAAAGCATCAGCCTTTTTTTGACGGA
Organism: Russula virescens; assembly: GCA_003316435.1. Lineage (NCBI taxonomy): Eukaryota > Fungi > Basidiomycota > Agaricomycetes > Russulales > Russulaceae > Russula > Russula virescens. Next base: position 23,209 of record QFEY01000829.1, on the reverse strand, counting down.
ATCGATACGGGCATCATGACTCTGTATTGTGTTGTATTCACAATAAAAAGTAGCTAGCATTGCACCGTGCAGTGCAGCGCACTCGTGTGCTGCTGCTTGCTTGTGCTTGTGGCACGTTCGTTACTCAGCAGGGATGATTCGGCTATCGGGCACGGGGCACGAGTGTTGCGGCAGTAGTCAGAACGACATTACCACATGTCAAATTACGAACGACAGGAGAGTATAGTATGGTAGGTAGCAGGAGTGGTGCGACTGAGATGCCCGTTGCAACGAGCAACGATCGATGAAACGCACCACGATGCCGGCCCGCGATGCCCGGGTCACGTTGATCCGCGTCCTCGCCACCTCGCCACTCGTCAATTATGTCCATGATGTCTATAATGTACGACTAAAAGGCCTGTACGACAAAAGCGTTTGAGTGCTTGACTCTGACGGTAGGCTTCAAAGACAAAAAGGTATGTTAACGAACTCAAAAAGACGCTTCTCTATAAATTAACCCGCGGGGGTCCTTGCAAACTCGCATCACATCACATATCTCGACTTTACCTCACGAACAAACGAACGAAACGAAACGAACCATGGATTCTTTCGCTTCTCTTCTCGATAATAACTTTTCGTCTCACCTCCTCGCTTCGCGTCAATCCGAGGAAGAGGAACACGAAACGCCCGCGCCAGCCGTGGACATTCCCGTCGAGAACGAACACAACCCGGTAGGGCCTTACTGTGCCTGCGTTATCGCGTGATGGCTGTCCGTGTCCGTGTATGTATAGATGTACGTGTACCGATTTCGTTATCCGTGCGGTTCCTTGAATGATTGGGATTTCATTTTGAATGGAAGTAGATCGACCCTTCAGCTCGTCCATTTTTGACTCTACGCAGCGCACCGCTCACTGGATTTCGGATCATACATACGATACAAGCCCATGATTCCACCGTTACCGTAGTATACTGCCTCTCGGTTTTTTAACATACACACCCGCGTTTGTTGGTTTTAATGGTCTCATCTTGTTTCACGAACTACTAGAAGTCGATTGTCATTTGGACGGTAGTTAGAGATCTGAGTCTGAGTCTGCGTAGATTAGATGTCATTAAATGTCATTTGTTAACTCTTTCCACGTGGCAGCCACCACCATCCATCATCCGAGTCATCATCATATCATTGATCGCAACCCCACCCTGACACTGCTCGACAAACATGCGCTTACAAAAGCACCTCATGTTCAATCACAGCGCCGTACTATGCCATATGCCGTACACGTACCGCAACTACGGTCATTTTGGATCGAAGTTCAATATAAACGGCGTCCCACACCAACACGGGCAGTTGATACGGCTTGGGCCCTCACTGCAGGCTCGGGCTACCACAAGTAAGTACTAGTGGCCAGATATAATATTTGATATCGCACTAGATCCTCTTTGGCTCCCCGTGCCGGCAACTCTTGCATCCGGTGATCCGTCTGCACAGTAACAAGTACTGCAGGTGCAAGTGGCGAGCCGTGAGCTAGTACCGATTTATGTTAGAGTGGTCACGGCGTTGCTCTCGGGCTGCTGTAGTCTTTCTGTGCTTGGGTGGAAGGGTCAGGAACAACGCCTACTTGTAGACATAGTATGATGTGCTGTTCTCATTAGGGGCTCGCACATTCCGAGTCGTTGTACCCAGACTTTTGGTCTCAGGGTTCGTTAGGAACGTACTCTATTCATTATGCATTATACCTATATGATCATCCATGATGAATTTTTTTTTTGCAAACACAAAGGATTGTAGTCTGTTGTAAGGCCAATCCCGGGATCAAGGACTCGGATGTACTGTAGCCATTATTCGCTAGTCTCTCAAACAGCATTTTAATTTATCAATCTACAAACAGCTATGATGATTGTAGTGCATGCCTGAATTTGCGACAATCATGATAGCTGGAGGGAACGTACTCTAAGCGGTATGCAGATCCAAACAATATGCATAATCCAAGCTAGTCAACAGATACACGCAACTAGATCGCCGTTGGAGGGGAGGGGTAAGAGCGAGGTAACGCACACGAAAGGCGGGCAAGGCAAGTCGCACAGATTGACATGGAGCCACGGAGTGGCATACAAACTTGAAGTGGGCCGTGCTCGGGATATATTCGCGTGGGGGCGATGGGTTAACCAAGAAGAAAGGCCATAAACAACAGGTCGTTATCATAAATCCACAAAAGCCGAGAGTGAAAGATAGGTATATATGTGAAGGCAAAGGTCGTATGGGATCCTATAGAGACACAGTAGAGGATGGCAGACAGGAGCGACAACATGGGAGATAAGATAGAATATTCGACAAATTCGAAACGACGACTTTTGTTACAGATGATCAGTGCAACGTCGACATTAATATTGGAGGGAAAATCGTGGGCGCATTCTCGACGAGCCATTCGATAGTCAACGCCTTGCCAGCCATGTCGGCAAATTCGGCTCCAGGATTGCGGGAGCGCATTAGGGTAGCTACGATCAGATGTGAGCTATTAAATAACACGCGCTGAGGGGACTGGGCAAAATAGGCGACACGTACGTCCAAAGACGACGCCAAGGTTGCGCGCCGTCATCAGGTTTTCCTCGTGGTGTTCTTGAATCCTATGAGTGAAAAATTCACACGTCAGCGAGGGTTCGCCAGAACCGCATTGTAGGTGGGGGATGGAGGCAAACGAACCGGTGCAGGTGAAAGATGAGGGCACGAAGGGTATAATAATGCTCAGTCGGAAGCTGCTTGACCAGGTCAGCATATTTTGCACACTTGATGATGGGATCTTGGATGGAAGACGCAAATATGAACTCGTCGTGAAGGACGAATGTTAGTAGAGGATTGGGGAGAGATCGGAAATATGATTTGAGGACGGAGGTGACGCTGCCAATGTCGTTGAACCGTTCGATATCAAGAAGGTCAAACGCCGAGTAGTCCCCCCGTTCGAAGAGCTGCGTGATAAGCTTGGATTGGGCTGCGCCTCCGTTCTTACGATAGATACCCTCGTAGTCCAGTGCTATACGGAATCAATTCAATCTCTATTGCAGACTATTTCAGTAGAAGAAGGGGCTCACAACTAGCTTCCACAGCTGCGATGCACTTTTCGACGATGAGGGGAACCATCCTTTCACTAAACTTGGAGTCCGCCCGTACTTGCTCCGTGAGTTCACGACCAAACATCGCCGGTTCTGTGGGGCAGCGTTTTTAGGTTGGGTATGCGCGATTCAAGAGGACAATAGACATACGCAAAACACCCGCTGCAGACCCCTCGTCTCGGCGGGACGTCAGTGGTGAACAGAATGCATGAACGTGCTGTTGGCAGCGGGGATGTACCGAGATATGGCAAACTAGAGAACGTATGGTCTTTAGGTGCAGCGCTTGCGAGCAGTAAACGCAATACGTACTTTGGCAGCGGGCCTGCGAGCCCCAAAGTTTCTCGGCGCAATGATCGCATTTTAACAGGCGCAGCACGCTGGTCTGCTGGAACGTATGTTTCAGCTGGGGGTTCTCAACTGGGCTCTTCTGCGTAGTCGATGCAAAACTGGCCGACTCCTTGTGATTCCCACGCCGCTTGAACATGCCTGTCGAGGTCTTTGGTTGGGCTTTCGCGTACTTGTTAAAGTCGGCGCTCTCGTCCGAAGAGGCCGCGAATGAACTATGCACAGAGTGGGAAGGTTGCATAGGCAAGGGTGGGTGCTGACGTTCGGACGACTGCTTTTCTTGTGCAGATGTTGGAAATTCGGACGATGCAGCTTCGATGCGCCGCATATAATATGCATTGAGTTGGGCAAGTTCTTCGTTTCGTGCATTGAGCATCGTCGTCTCCTCAAGAAAGACTTCTCGTGCGGACCGAAGCTCGGCAATCTCGCGTAATAGCGACTCGCGCTCGTCGGTGAGAGACACCAGTTCACCCTTGTACTGACCCTTGAGATGATCCAAACGTGTTGATAATGATCGGCTCAGGTTCGTGACGTCTCTATCGGTGGCCACCCCCGAGCATCCCACGCTTTTTTGTATTAGCTAGCTTGTCTGTGCTACTAAAGGTGATGACACCCACCTCCTAGATGCTGCAATTTCTTCCATCTCAACAAGCGCCGCATCGCGCTCTGCCTTGAGTTTCGCGACGTCCTGTCCGAGGGTGCTGAGGGTATCTCTAAGATTGAGTGATAATTGTCTGTGTAGCTCGTCTGTGCGACCCTGGCCTGATAACGCGGTGATTCTCGCCGCTTGTCCTGAAAGCAAAACGCGCAAACGAGTGACCTCTGCCTCCGCCTCACGACGAGCTTTCTGTTCTGTGTCATACTCGCTGTACGGTACAGTTAATCCATTTAATCCATTCATGGCTGGCTGGCTAGCACTCTGTCACAGCACAGCCAACATGATCAGCCAATCGAATAGTTCGGATACCTCAGGAAGAGGGGGCGCACCTTGATGTGGTCCAGCCTTCTCTTCATCGCGGGACTCTCATCCCGTCGTTGGTCAATCATCATGGCAACAGTCTGTATGAATTCCTGATCAAGCGTTATTTGTGTCATGCCCCGTCGCACTGCGTCCTGCAGAGCGTCCTGAAGCCGCTTGGCCACTGCATACGAGGGGTCAACCTTCGCCGGGCGTGAGACAGAGGAGCCTGGCGCTGTGATAGTCAAGTGCGGGCTAGGTTCCGACGAATGGACATTGGAATGGTAGACTGCGGCATTAGTGTCCAGACTAGTACGCGGGAAATCGTTGGCTAGTAAATCGTAAGACCTCTCTAATGAAGACTGGCTACTTGATGGCAACAATGTATTATTCATGCTGCGTTGCTGAGAATGTAACTCAGATTCGGCGCCTTTGGTAGTTTCAGGCCGATCCAGCACCATGAAACTGTCATCATGACCTTGGCTGCTGGGTGGCGAGATTGTCGTCACCGATACGTTATCCGCGATCGAGGAAAAGCCGGATGTCGTGGCGAGCGTGACGGCGCTCGCCGGTGTGGATGGGTACCTCCCATCGCTTTGTGTAGCATTGCCATTTAGGGTTGAAGAAGCCCCTCTCTCACTGGCACCAAGACGAGCTTCTGCGTCCTGGTTCATCTTCACGAGCTGTTCAATAGCGTATAACGAAGAGCGGTTGCGTGGATCGACTTGAGATAGCAACTCTTGGAACCCGTTCCCACTTACGGAGAAACGTATCGGCGGGTGCGCGGGCGCGATGAATGTTGATCGTGACACGCGTTCGACAGGCGAAGATTCATCCTCAGAGTCTGCGTCCCCTGCGCTGTTGAGGAAGGAGGTTTCCCTTGGCTCTTCTTGCGAAGCCGACTGCTTCGTGTCGAGTTCAAGCTGTACCGGTCGCCGACGTGATTTTGCTTCACTATCCTTTGAGCGAAGTGATGACGTCCGTCTCTGTCCCCCGGTGCTGGGCTCGCGCTCCCCGTCTGATGTATCTGTTCCACTCTCGATCCCGCGCGGAACGTCAACTTTGTGCGCAGGCGAAGCAGCTTTATATGCGGGAGACTTCGGTCTGCTATTGCCCACGCCATTGCCCGTCCGTGATTTCTCGACATCGATACTAAGGGAGGAACCTGGCTTCTTGTCTTTGCCATCGGAAATTGATCGTCTAGGTGAGCCACTCTTAGTAGAGGCCGTAATCGACGGACGTCGATTTATGAGTTCGGGGTCCTGACTAGCTGCTCCCAAGCTGTGCGTGCGAGGTGGAAGGTGTTCAAGGATATTGCGACGTGGGCTCACGGGCTCAATCCCAGTAGCAGGTTTGGACGGGCCTTCCGTTCGGCTACGCGAGCGATGAAGCATGGAACCTCCCGCAACAGGAGCGGAAGCAGGTACGTCCGTATGCCCTTTTCGGGATGGGCGCCGGGAAACCCCTGGCGCTTGCTCTCGCAAGCGCTGGGGTTCTCTTTCTCCAGGAACGGAGGTCTGGCCCCCGTCGGGTGATAGAGGCAGAAAGGATAGGGGCGACTGGGGCGCGGATATTGATTTGCTATTGTTTTTATTTTCCGCTGCCACAGCCTCATAATTGAACGTTGTCCCGGGATGTATGGAATTACGCTTGGCAGAACGGCTGTTGGGCTGTTTGACAGAGAGGCTCAAACTAGGAGCACCGTTTTTGAACATGACGTTGAGCGGACGAGTGCCATCGTCGTAGCTCTTGCGCCGCTCTAGAGATGTGGAAGCGTCGGGCGTTAGAAACGGCGTTGTGTTTCCACTGTCACTAGAGTCGTGTTGAGAATATGACAACGCGACCTGAGGGCCAGCCTCAGGGACTTCCGGTGGTAGGACGATGGCAGGTGATGGTGGATCCGAGGAGTGAATTCGAGAAGCATTCGAATCAGAATGTGGAGAGATAGCAGAGGGTGACGTGGGTGAAGGAAGCGTATCTCGGGAGGTCCGATGGTGCTTCTGTCCGGGGGCTAAGGGTGGATGTCGTAGGCCATCACCATTGGGGTGAGCTGATTGACGCCCACCTTGTGGAGTCTGAGGCAGCGATCGATGATTATCCCCGCTTTCGAGAGAAGACACTGTCCGTGACAGAGCCGGCGAGGACAGTGCGGACGGGGGAGCAGATGTCGAATGAGAGTTCGCCGAAGAATCGGGTGTAAGAAGACCCATAGGCGCGTTCTAGGGGATCAAGGTAAGCGAATGGTGCGTCTCGGGTAATGGCAGGAACGAGTAACACACCGGCGGCCGTCCCGACTGCGGTTTGGTGGGGTGTCCCTGGGGCGTCGAAGAACCGCTCGGGGAGGCGGTGTTTTCGCGTTCTTTCTGTTTCTGCGCGTGGCGTCTACTGCGGGCGACGCGCTGGTGATGGCACTTCATGCAGTAGATACCATGGCTGGTCTTGGCAAACATAAGTTCGTCGATACGGTTGTGACATGAGCGGCATTTGAAGCAATGCGCATGATACGAATCGTCGCCAGTCATGATGGCCTCGTCAAGGATGGGCTGGTGACAGACGCTGCAGCTGTACGAACAATTCGAGCAGACAGGCTGACCGTCGGAAAGGAGAAGGAGATTGGTGTCGGCGGTGACCCTGTCGTGACACTTGGCGCACTTGAAGCAATCGACGTGAAAGAAGGATTGTCTTTGCAACAGGGTGATATTGAGAGACGGTTAAAGAAGATGCAGGATATAAAGCGAAAGAAGCTCACCCGAACGCGATGACCACACCACCATTCTCATCCATGACCGTCAGGTGACAACCGGGGCATATCTTATTTTCAGCAGGTGAAACCGGCTCTGGGACGAGGGGACCCGAGGCTGTCGGGGAATGATCGTACGGCATGGACGGCGAGAGATTATGAGGTGAGGGAGAGATGGCTGCTAGCATCGGAAGCGAGGAGGGCGAGGACGAAGGCGAGCAGGAGTGCCGCGCGAAGTCGTGGTGGTCGAGGATTGGTGATAGAGATGGGCAATGAAAAAGAAAGAGAAAAAGAAGCGAGTGAACCGCCGTCTCTGGCCAGCAGCAGGTATAAACGGATTCGAGATCGCAGCGCCAATAATTGTAGGTTACCTCGGCTACGGGGTTGACGACAGAAAAGATCTGGGCACTGACAAGAATCGGCAAGAAAGAGAGTCCGGAGTGCTCGCACAACACCAAAATCGCGCTCAAAGTCCCGTGACAGACAGCGAGGAACCAATCCAATCCAATTTGTCCCGTTGAATTTGACCCGTTGACCCTCGGATTAAAGCCAAGGGGCGATACGTCGCTCACGCGCTCGGGAGGCCGGTTAAATCGCGTATCATACAGTTTGTCTTTGTCTGTTGCAGTGCACGACGGTGACCGTGGCACGCTCCCCATCAGCTCGCCTTTGCCGCCGCTTTACGTCCCCGTGCAGCCCCAAATTTGGGGCACAATCCCCAAATTTAGCCATCACGCAGTCCTTCCACGCCTTCTATACGCCAATACCCCATGCTAGCAACGACGACGGCTTGTGAACCGTGTTAATGTGAGCGACTGAGGCCAAGCCAGTATTTGCTTTTGGGGGTAAAATATTTGTCTGACCCTTTTTCTCAAAGATGGCGTTGATCACCTTCTCCGGTTACCCTTCCTCAGGAAAGACGCGCAGAGCGATCCAGCTCAAGGATTATCTAGACCGCCGCCTAGCGGATCGGCCATACAATGGCCAGGGGCAGAAGGTCTTAGTCCTGTCAGACGACGCGGTCAACGTTGATCGTTCCTCCTACGACGGTGCCGCAGTTCTCCGTTTTACCCCCCTGTCCATCAGTTCGTAACGACGCCATAGACAGCCGATCGGAAAAACCTGCACGCGCTACGCTCTTTGCGGCGGTGCAACGACACATGGGTCAGGATACCATCCTCATTGTCGACGCCTTAAACTACATAAAAGGGTTCCGCTATCAACTCTACTGCGCCGCGCGGGAGTTTAAGCTCCGAGTCTGCACTGTCAGTATCCATGTTATCCTGAATCAAGTCTCCCAGTGATTGATACTACGCAAGTAGGTCTACGTCATTGCTACCCCGGAATTATGCAAGCAATGGGACAGTGAGCGGACAGATGGCCACGGATATAATGAGGAGACGTGGGTACCAGTTTTCTCAGTTGCAGAGAATGTCCTGACGCAGAGATGTCGCACTTGGGACTTAGGCTCAACAATCTGATTGCACGGTACGAGGAGCCATCATCGATGGTTCGCTGGGACTCGCCGCTGTTCGCCATCCCCTGGTCCGAGTCTGATATGCCTATGGATTTGATATGGCAGGCCATCATGGAGGGTAACGTAAAACCTCCCAACGCGGGCACCCAGGCGGTAGGTGATCCAGCACGCTTCCTTTGTGCGCTCGGGCCTTTTGACCTTATACGTTCTGTGCAGGTGCCAAAGGCGCCTTCTGATGCGCTCCACACCTTGGAGAACGTTTCAACGTTGCTCGTCCGTGCCATTATGGCAGAACAGGGGGCATCTGGGGTTCCTGGTGGGCGTGTTACGCTTAGCCTATCTGAGAGGGTCAGGCCACAAGTGACGCTGCCCGCGCGGAGCTTGACACTGTCGGAGCTGCAACGGATGAAACGACAGTTTGTGACGGTGCAAAAGAAAGCGATCACGCTGGGGTCTGTCGAGAAAGGGGGCATTGATTGGAGCGAGGAGAGCGTAGCGCAGAGATTTGTTGAATATGTTGAAGAGAATTTGAGGGGATGAGATGTAATATTTGTATCATCGTCATCAAGGCAACAGCATCGGAACCAAAATGGAACCGAATCTCTGGCCCCGCGCCGGTCCAAGCCCTGAGCCTGAGCCTGAGTCTGAGCCACAACACTCTCCTCTTGTCTCGTTTCGTCTCCTCTCGCGCATTTCCTCCTTCCCCACATCTTCACCACATTCCCTTTTTATGCCTCTTCCCGTTGCCCTCAATGGCACCATCTCCCTCCAGGGTCCTACTCGCCAGGGCGATGCCCCCCAACCCTTGACGAAGCGCGCCATGATCATTCGAATGTCCGAAGAGACCCTCGAGGCTCTCGCAGCCTATCCCGCTCATCCTCCTCTCCAATTCGAATTTGGGGACACTCCCGTACGCATGCGCCCACACGCCATACTCTTACTTATACGTTTCCTCTCAACTCATACTCCATGTACTCTCCACTTCTCAGGGTATTCACATCGAGTCCACTTTCTTTCCCATGCAGGGCGTCCAAGAATCCACACCCCACGAACTTTACCTTCGATCTGCCCTAGCCTCGAGGATTAATGCCCCACTCAAACTTTATGCCGATATAGCCGGCAAGTTCACTGTCGATCGTGAACTCAACAGTAAGACACAGTCAAAGGTCCAACAATCGACCGCCGACGCCCAAAAAACGAAGACTGAACGTCGCATCGTCGTTCTCGATAACCCCCCAACCCTCACCCCTTCCGCCAACACAAAGTCCAAGTCTTCCGCTCCTCCCAAGAAACGCAAGGCTGCCGTGTCCGCCCCAATAGCCGCCACTGTTAGACGAGTGCCCCATGTCATCCGGGCAAAGAATGAAGGCTCATCTGCTGCACGCGTTCAATCCCCCCCTCATTCACTCCCATCATCTCAGTCTACTCCTGTCCCTCCAGCCATGCGCGTTCAGATGATTCATCTTCTTGCCAAAGGTCCTCGTACTAAAGATGATGTACTATCGCAAGTAGGCGGCCCCGACATCTCTGATTCCTTGCGTTTGCAATTGAATGAACTACTCGTAACGGTTCGTATATTTTCCAGCCATCGTTTCTATTTCCATTTATCTTGGAGTTCATCCCCAGATTGCGGAGAGGGAAAGATCAAATACTCGGACTGCCGTTCCCGGCCAAGCCCCACTGTATACCCTACTTCCCGAATCCTGGAAAGAAGTGCGACCATATGAATTTGCTGGCTTAAGCGATGACGAGCGCCGCAAAATGTGGCGTAGGACTCGACAATATCTCCACGGCATGGGAATCCCCGAAAGCGACGCAGCTTGGGATCATGTCCGCAACTTACCCGGTTCATCGGAGACAGGGTCAGGGCCCAAGCGCCCCGCCGGAGTCATCAATGCAGAGCGCAAGAAGAATCCTGGAAGCACGTCCAAGGCTCCTATAGAGGCGAAGGACGAGGGGGTCCGCCCATCGCACACGGCTAACGTGCGTGAAGAGGCGATACAGGCTTCACGACCTACCAAGACCACAACCCCCAAACGCGAGGAGGATGACCCTCCCCCACGCCGCCTTCCTGGAACGTCCGGCCCGAGACATGCGCGGGAAACGGGACCTCCACAATCACAGTCACAGGCACAAGGTCCGTCCAAGAAGGTGGGCCCCACTGACGCACGTGCAAAGCACAGCGACTCTTCGAAACCAAATGGACGACCTCGCCCCCCCACTCCTATCCAGCCGTCGTCCTCTCATGAACGAGACCTAGAAAGAGAAGAGAAACCCCCGCATGCAACGAAAAAACACAGAGAAGATGGAAGCGACCTGGATCGCGAAAGAGTCACACGTGCACCTGCGCCCAAGGCGAAGAGGTTCAAGGACGATGCGAGTGACTTGGAGAGTCTACGAGACTGGGATTCTGTCGGCAAGGCGAACGGAAAAAGGAAGAAATTGCGAGAAGACCATGAGGACAGGGATAGCGCTAACGGCACTGGAAACCCCATCAAACGAAGAAAGGTTCTTAATGACGACGCGCCATATAAGCCTGGCTCTGGCGGCGGAACTTCGAAAGCACGCGAACGAGATCGTGATAGGGGATCGGACCGCGGACAGGAGAAGGCCAGAAGTCGTGCTGCCCCGCCTGTGGGGAAGCGACCGCGTGATAGCGACCGGGGCAGTCCGGACGCTTCGCTAGTACCAAGAAAGCCCACCGTCCGAGAGCGTGACCGACAGCGCGAACGCGAGACAGACCGGAGCTTGTCCCCCCCCAGGCGTGTGAAACGGGAATTGTCCATGTCTCCGGCTCTTCACACCTCCCACCTACATGAAGGTTCTCCGTTACTCCGCGGGTCGACTAAACGTACGAACTCTCCGCCACGGGAAGCGGTTAAGCGAGAAGGCTCGCCTCGACCTCGAGTGCATTCTAGGCGTGGTGATTCGCCGCCTGCGCCGCGGACATCTAAGCGGGCGCCCTCACCCTCCGCTTCTCAAGCTCGCGTGCGGGGTCGTGATCGTGAGGCGTCCGCCAGTGGGGTATCGTCTACACGACGGCGGCGTAGTCCGATATACACGTCGTCAGAGGACGAGGACGAGCACCATAGCGCACCTGTGCGTCGCAACCCACCCTCCTCGGCCACGAGTAGTGCTTCGTCGCGCGAACCTCCGCGCACTCAAGGTTATGCATCACTTCCGCCACCACCACCTACAGCGCCATATCCAAAGGACCGCGAAGCACTCCAAGCGCGCTATCGTACTGGATACCGTAGCTACTTTGCGGTGTATGCCAAGCTGCAGGACGAGCGTGAGAAGATCGAGGACGCTCTCGGCGATAATGTCGGTCGCGAGGGCAGCGTGTGCAGCGATCGGGACGTGGAGATGATGGACGAGGAGGGTTTACGAGACCTGGCGGGCCTGTATGCCGCCTGGACGAAGGAGCTCGAAGGGGTCAGACACGCTTATTCCGCGGAGGCGGATCGGATGGATATTACGACGTGAGATGGGATTCGGATTTGGATGTCTTGATGAGCTACGGCTTTTTGGACAATTAGCTCTAATTATTTACTTTTACGAGACACGCAAGTAAACTGTAATTGCCAATTTTATCTGGCTACAGTTCCACCCCCGATGCTGTGCGTTACAGAACAGTACATTGTGGTACTGTGCCAGTGGGATTTGAACAGCGCCCACACTTACAGTAGCACTGGCACTGGCAGGATCCAGGAACGGAACGAGTGCCCGCTGTGCCCGCCTTCCGCTTATAGTCACGGGCCGGGAACAGCCATGGTTGAATGTTGAATGTGTACGCAGTACGCAGCCGTACGTCTCGTCGAATTGGAAACAACCCACCGCCCGTCGCATTATATATTCAACCACGGACGAACATCATTCCTTGTGTTACTTCCTTCCCCGTACCATACAAAACGGGCCAGCCCACCACTCCACACCACGATCCTCTTTACTCCACATTTCTCCTCCTTCCCTCTGCCACTCCCACTTACCACACCTCAAGCGTTGACGCCATAACCCACGGCCCCACGAGCTTTGACACCTACATATATATACATACAATATAGTACCTCGACCCCGAACTTTCTTTCCTTAATACCCAAACCAACCAACCAACCAATCCCCCACCCCCCTCGACGGCCAACCAAACTCCAACACCCATCCATCCCACAGTAAATCAACAACGACCACCACCACCACCACGGAAATTCAAAGCCGCCATGCGTACAATGTTCAACTCTGTCACGCGCATCTTCCGTCGTCGCTCCTTGTTTTCCTTCTCCACGGCCTCCGAGACAACAACAACAACCGCTTCTTCGCCGCGCAAAAGCCGACACGAGCTCGTGTCGGAAGCGTACGCCGCGTTCATGGAGGCGCACCTAGAACAACAGCAAGAACAACGGCAACAACGACAACGGCAGCAGCGGAGCCGGCGGGAAGAAGCAACGTCTTCACTATCACTACCGCCAGCAGCACCATCATCATCGCTATCGTCATCGTCATCGTCCGCACCACCGTCGTCCTCGTCGTCTCCGACTCTGACAATGCGTTTCAGCGAAGACGCGCTGTCGTTGTCCCCTTTCGAGAGCTTGTGCCTCGAGCTGCACTCGGTGGAAGAGTCGGTCGGTCGATATCTCAGTGCACCCTCCTCCGGGTTCTATCGTGCTAGCGACTCGATCTACTTCTGAACCGCTTTCCAACAACAACAACAACCTATGCAAACGGAACAGCCACCGCCACTGACGCGCGCCCTCGCGTCGCCACTCCACCGTTTCCACAAATGAATCGCAGTCGTCCATCAACGTCGTCGTCATCATCATCGTCCTTGTTCTTCTCCCTTATTCTTCAGATGTATTTTTCTATTAGCATGTCATACGCATGGACAGTTGGGTGGGGTTTTTTTTTCAGTGATGGAGGTTGCAAGTAGGGGAACATGATGAACATTATGAGATACAATCATGACAGAGACATTCATTTTTAGTTACAGTAGTTACACACAGTACACGATGCAAGTTGAATCAATACAGATACAGTAGATCATTCCATTGAGCACGTTGGCTTGCACCTTGCATGGCGTTCTAGACCTGTCCAATGTCCAACCAATGTTGAGACGGGCAGGAGAGGCCCGTGAGCGCCCAAACTTGTATCATACAGATTGATTGACAGCAGCCTGTCAACACTTGAAGACAGCCCGCCCTGTACCGTACTCTACTGTACAGGCGTGGGACACGCACGTGTCAGATGGTGGGAAAAGGGTGGAGGCGTGCCTAGTGGTGTCCAGCTAGAAGCAGAGACTACGGCATCGTTCTGCTGTAGCCAAGGCCCAACGTCGAACGTTTCCCCTCGTCGACTGCATGGAATCATGGATCGAGCGTGCGTTATTTCTCAGGCTGGTGCGGATATGTTCTGCGCAATTCTGGGACCTACTAGGTACACGTGGCCATGGCCTTTCTATCTGTCCCAGCACGTGTGTCACCCGTCGTCCGCAAAGAGCTGGGACCTCACCTCGCCGCTTTATAAAAAGGCGCGGCGCTGATCAAGGGGTGGAGCTATATGAACAGGTCAAATTCGTGGAGGCTATACGGCACAGACTAGATCCAGTTTAGTCTTTATTAAATATCTAAGCCCTAGCCAATTTGAGAGGTCTTGAGGCAAAGGCCATAGCTGTACTCGGACGTCCACCCACGAACGAAGTCCGGCAGCCAGCCAGACCTTGCCCCTTTCAGCTGACTCAGCTGAAGGGCGACCTCGGTTGCGGCTGCAAGTTTGGAACTTGCTTTTGGCGTGTGGACAAGAGAGCAGCGACCACCTTGACTTCAAGGACACACGCAGTAACTAGTGCCAGTGTCACGGTTATGAGACCATTCGGAGATAGCCTTGACTGCTGTGCAGCGTTAACATACGAGTAGACCGTAAGGGGTTGAGAGCTTGCCAGTGCGCGCCCACCGCATAAGCACTCTCCTCGACCATAAGATTCAAGATGGGTCCTCTCCTTTCGCGGTTCCGTTGATGAGAATGAGATTAGTATTATACAGGCAATTGACGGCTACTGTAGGGTTAAGCAATTTGGATGGCGATCCTGAATGCGGCGAAGTGAAGTAGTTTAGTGCCCCTGTCAAGTCCCCATGTTAGAAAGAGCCTGTCGAATGTTAGGCGTAATTAAGTTAAGAGCCACCTAGCGTGCCTGTGACTCAGACACGCTGTAGGTCTGTTCCCGTAGGTGGGGATGCACTGTCCCGGAGGCAAGTGCGCAACACACAATTCTTTAATCATCGTTTAAATTAAAGCGGGGAATGTAAAATAACAGGCTTTATAGAAATGACAGTTGTTAAAAGAAAGGAGCGTAAGACAAAGGAGTGTGATGCTGGGCTACAGCAAAATAGTTTCAAAGAGAGGAAACGAGTGGCAATCGCTCGGCGGGCGAACTCCGCATCAAGGCAGGACAAGAAACTTAAGAAGTAACTCGTCCATGTTTGGTGTACCTACGCCTGCGGTGTGTCAGAAACACAACTGGCATTCTGTCGAAATAGAGACTTGCCCGTTACGGGGTCCCAGCCCTCAGTGCTTGATAGTCCTCTCGAATCAGTAATTTATCGTGAGAGTAAATATAAAGCTTACGTAGCAAAACCGGAGGTGCCTTCGTGATACAGCACGTTATTAGATGAAATACCTAGGAGGTAATCGCTTAAGGCAACTCACCACAACCTGGGTTACTTCCGGAGGTAATGTCGTGGAACGTACAAGAGTAGCGCGGGTCGTAGATCTACCCAGACATCACAAAGCAATCCAAAACGTTCAAAGTGCACACACCAGAGGATTGATGAACCCTGCACGAAGGTAGATAAGCCAATACCAGGGGGGGAAGGACTAAGACCCACCAATTGGCTTTTTACCGAGGCTGATTCGCGCATCGTTTATCAATGTGATCATGGCTCCCACAACGGGCGCCGCTGCTGATGTTCCAAAGACCAAAGCGAAGTCTCCATCAGCCGCAACGACATAGTTTGCACTGGAAGACTGAATCAGCTCAGAGACAGAATGGCATGGTTGAAAAGGCCTGACCCGTTAGCAGATAAGTCCGGGTATGCGCGAACCTGGCAGATATATCAGCACGAACGGGATTCCGTTTATAGTGGATGCACATATTTACCGTTCCAGAGTTATTGAATTGTTCTGCGGTGTAAGGCGGGGGATGGTGTTCCAAGTACCTGCTGACAGCTTGTTTCTGGTAGGATGGTATGGGGAATATATTGCTAAATCCACCGCCACTGAAGATAACTTGCTCGCAAGCGCTCTCGGGTTCGTACACCGTTGAGCCCGGATTGATCTGCGTTGCTCCAACAGCAGTGACGAAAGGACACGATGCTGGAAAAGCAGGATTAAATTTGGTACCGCCTTGTTCTACGGGTTGACCTATATAGAGAAATAGGGAAGTGCTAATAGGTGACCCTCTCATGTGCACAGCCATAGCCACGCTTACCGTTAGCATCTAAGCAGGCACCACCAGTTTGTCCGCCTACACCATTGTCGCCAGAGCTGTATAGAATTGTCGTGCCCATCATTCCGAGCTTGCCATACTCGCGGCACTGGCGCGTGGCATATGCGACAGTCACTGACGATTCATCCTCACCATACGAGATGGAGACGACATTTGGTGGTTTAATGATACCACAAGACTCGGGCTCTATGAATGGCCATATACATAAGAATTGGAACATTATCACATGTTGTGAACGTACGATTGAAACCTCCGGGTTTGGGGTCAGGATAAATGCCGTCCTGGAAACGCGAGGTAAGTGACGTGGAAAACGATACAACTTAGTACTGACTTGACTGGGATCGTCACCGCCTTCAAACGTGCAGTACTCTTTATCGACAGCGTCCAACCAGTTGTTAAACCCACCTCCTATGAATTCAGGGGCGAGATTAGCGAAAAATACCATCGCATTCTCGAGACCCAAACCTTCGACAAGATCCCCAACTTGGAGCAGACTAATTGGGGTGGGATCCGTCAATACCATCGCGTATTCGAGGTCGAGATCGCTTTCCCCAATGTACTTGAATTCATGGTTCTGTTGCTGGACGACTCCTGCACCCAAGAATTAATCCACAGTAAGGACAAAGATTCCTTGAACCACCCACCTCCGTCAATGGAGACTAGCACAGGCCTTTTCTCTTCTTGACACTCGGAGAAGTTGCTAGAATGAAAGATTCGGACAAAACTCTGGAACGCTGGATTAAGATGCTAACCGGAAGAACATATCTAAATCACTGGGAATATAAGCTTGCGGAGTGAACTCGACTACGTGGGGTCAGAAGGTGAGCGAGCTTAACGAATGAGAACACACCGATTCCATACGAGTTCCGATGCGGCACCACTGGTTTATAGTTGATCGAGTACAAGGCACGCAGACAAGCTGGGGTGATAAACTTGTCGCAATTGTCTAGAGACAGAGGCTCGGTCACTGTCGCGCCATTCGTCTTGGGACCATTAAAGGAAGTCGGCGCCCCGAGATTGACATTAGAGCGTTTACGGTAGAGGGCTGGATCATCAGGAAGGCGATGAACGAAATGAACAGTCGGCTTGATGAGGTCGATGTGCTCGCGGATATGGTCAGGCACTGAGTAGGACTCGCAGCCTATCAAACAGGTTAGACGTGGGGTATGCGGATAGCAGATAGCAGAGCAGTACGGACTAATCTGCTCTTGGCCGGATGTATGCGTATATACATAATATTCAGCGCCCAACAGTAATTCGACTTCAGAGGTGGTTGCGTTGACGTCGATCCAAGCCTTGTTGTGAGAGACACGAATCCGGGCGGGATGGAAACCGGAAGCGATCAACCAACTCTTGACCTTGGAAACAGTGGCCTGGCTCGGCGCAAAGTGTTCCACAACCCGCTCTGGGGACCAGTGCTGACCAAACGTCGGCGAGTCAGGATGCGCGATGGACATGAGAAGCTCTTCGAGCTCATGCATATTTTGCTGAGCTAGGCCAATGCGAAGCGGGAGAACCTTGTGGGCCTCCAGTCGACGCGACTTGGTCCATGCTACGGGCTCGGCAGCGCGCTTTTCATGAACGACAAGGCCCGCACGACGAGATGGAGCGCCCGCCACCAGGGTATAATAGATGGCAAAAAGGCAAAAGAAAAACGGGCGCATGGAGGGCACGGAGGGCACGGGGATGCTTCCGACGCGCTAAGGTGCCCAGTGAATATTTATGCATACGTCGGATCGTCGTTGCGAAGCCGTCGTCAAAACTACCGCCGTGACATGTACCGGAGCAGAAACCAATGCAGAGCACGTGGGAACGACTGAAAAAAACACGCTAGGGAATGAAAAGTTGTGCAGCCATGTGCTTCTCTGAGAAGACGTGTCGAATGGAATGCTGACAGAAACGCACTAGCCTTCGATCCATCACATCAAGAGCCACATTCGTAGGCGCCCTCGGAACCGCCGAATGCAGTAAGCGATGTCAAAAAATGTTAATTACACGCCCGTCGCTTTGGCCTAAACGTCTCAAGCGCGAGTCGATCAGTTGTGGCACCATTTGCCTTGACCGTCTAAATGCGACATACTAGCCTAGTGAGAGAGACTCCGGCGAGACTCGGGGTCCATCATGATCTCACGTCGTGGGAACTTGTGTGCCATCGTCAAGACATCGCCGTATACTTGAAAGCGGGAGGCTCTGCTTTCCCTTCTGGCATTGTGGAAGTCGTCGAGGAAAATGGGGGCTTGTCTTGGGTGTCGGTCCGTCGGAACTAGAACAATTAACGCTTTTGCTCTGCGGCACAGCCACATTTGTGGCGCTGGGTCCGGCGCCCCAGCCACGAACGAATCATCCACACACCCAAAGTCACAACAAACGGATCCGACTGGCCTCATAAAAAGTCTCGGTGGCGATCTTTTCTCCTAAAGCCCTACTTTTCTCTCTAGACTTCCATCTCGCAGCTTGCAATTTTTCTTTATCCACTCAGCGCGATCTCTACCCATGTCTCTGCTCGGAACCACTTCTCAGTCTGCTTACCCAGACGAATTCAGCGACAGCATGGCCAATTTGACGGCCCGCGTTGTGCAGGAACAACTAACACCTATCCTCGAAACCTTGCGAGAGCATGCCAAGTTGCTGGATCTGCACGCCGCTCTCCTAAACCACAGCACAGCGATGAATCGTTACAACGTCGGCAAGCTCGACGACATACGCGATTTCCAATCCAACATAAAGTGAGAATCGCATCCTTTCCCTCCTTAAAGTCCACGCTCACCGCCTCGATGTCACAGTTACAAATTGCAATTTTACGTCGACCCAGAGGAACGAGCGTATCCTACGTATCACAATCCCCCGGTGCTTGCTAGTGTGCCCGCTCCGAGAGTCGAAGCGCCGGCCCTCTTAGATGTGGCGTCTCTCCCACCGGAAAGCGTACCAGATGTAGATGTATCTGACGAGCCTGCGCAGTCACCGGCAGACAATCCCCCAACAACGCCTACTACTCGCGCGCCCGAATCACAGGACCCCCCGTCGCCACCCGCGACAGAGCGCGCACCAAGTCCCCCTCCTTCGCCACAATTCACCGGAGAAGCGTTCACCCTTGTCCCCAGTTCCTCGCGCCAATTACAGCGCGAACGACCCTTCTCCGTACAACCCGACCCGATGTGGAACTCGACGCGATCCATCAATCCCTTCTTACATCTCGCTGCGGCCCCGCCTCCCCCTCCGTATGTGGAGCCACCGGCTTACGCTGCAGAGGATCCCTCCCAGCCGACACCCGCCGCCGAGTCTCAAGCACAAGCACCGACCCTGATCGCTGAACTCGCATCCCCGCCACCATCTGTCCCCCGTCCTGCATCCGAGGCGGAGGTGGAAGTGGCGGTTTCTGCAGGCCCAAGCACGAGCGTCACTACGGCCAACGCCCCCCGCACCCCTTCACCCTCCCCCTCACCCGTCGCGACGATCAGCCTGAGCACGGCAAGCACGTCCAGCCCCCTTGTGGGTGAAGATGACCCAGATACCGGTGCGACCACCCAGCTGAGCGAGAAGGCTCGCGGAAAGAAGCGCATGCGAGAAGAGGACTCTTCCTCCGAGTCGGATGAAGATGAGGACGATGACCCTTTCGTGGCGGGTAGCAGTGGCGGTTCTAGTTCGGGACTCGGACGCGACGGATCTGATCGCAAGCGTATCAAGATGGACACGAGGGCAAACACAGATCGGTTAGACCTATCTCCCTGTGGCTGGGAAACGCAGAGGACAAGCTTCCTGGACAAGCTATACACATTGAGCGACCGTCGGCGCAACGCCGAGAAACTAAAGTCCATGGAGAGGCTTTATCGTGGCGCGCTGTAGACGCATCAATTTCTCTTTTCATAATTAGTATTATGTTCTAATCTCTTTTTCTTTTCTGTTCTGGATTTCTTTTGTCGGGCCACTGTTTGCATCTGGATGGACCTTTATTTTCTTTGCTATTTGTTTTCTGCCTTAGTCTTACATCATCGAACGACGCTTTTCAATCTGATGACTGTACCTCGCATTGGTATTACTTCTTGCCTACTGCTTTGTTGTACACGAGTCTGTTGGATAAAAAAGAAGCATCACCTTCTGACAAGTAATCGGGCTCCATAAGGAAGGAAAGAAACCACGGCAATCATTACGACCACATGGCCGCGGCGGACGCCTCGAATCCCATCACAAACACTCTTCTCATCGTGATGATTTCCCACTGGCAGGAACTCAAATTTTCAATCCACTTATCACATGTGGTTCTATGTACTGTATATGGCTTCGAACTTATCAACACTAGCACTTCTACAATGCTGAAAGGCATCCAGTTATACCCCCTACTTATTGCATATATCTTACAGAACATCGTATGCACAGGCAGCTGATACTACTAGGTCAAGCAACGCGTAACTGTCCTACTTACATGGATGCTGTCTGTCAATAAATACTCCAAGTGGACGTGTTTCACCCTAGTCAAATGTCATCCACTGAGCCGTTGCGCGACAATGACTCGCTCTTGTAAGACGCGTCAGATATAAAGTTCGAAGACTTTTCTTCCGAGTCCGAGTCATCCATTCGCTTCATCCCCTTTGTCTCCGGACCGGCTCGGCGTTCGCATTGAACTGTGTCGAGAGGGCCAGTGTTCCGATGGGGTACTTGTGCTTCGATCTCAACAGGATTCTCGAGAGGAGCGACGTTGAAGAGTAGAAGTTGGTGTCGAGTGGTTAGGAACAAGAGTACGTTGATGGCACCAGAGAGGCCAAGCGTGAATTGACCAAAAAATAATGCTGCCGAGGGTATGTCGTTCTGGCTTTTATGCGACCAGCGTGCGATGGTAATAGGGAGGACGACGAGCGAATATCCGAGTGGATAACTGAAGGAAATTGTCAATCGTTTCACAAGAAAGAACCGTCACGGCTCACAAAAGTATTCCTAACCTAACCCGTCTATCTGTGTATTCCACATTCTGGTCGGGGTGGGACAAGTGGAATTTGTACCACCTATCACCAGGCTCCAAGCGACCCTTAGCCCAGAAATGCAGGGGAATATACACAACCACCGAACCAAACAATGCAGTCCACAAACAGGTGGACTCAGCGAGACGCTCTACTGGAAATCGAGAACTTATCCAACACCAATACTACATATAAATCGTCAGTCTTGAAGAGACCGTATGAAAGGACAGCGTTTGAGCATGACCCACGGGTGCAGGTGCTTCATAATCCTTGTGGATCAAATTGCTGATGCCGATGCCGAGCGCAATGTATACATAAGTGAGGCCAACAACGCTGAAAGCAACGCCACGTGCTTCGATCCCTATTCCCCACAGGGCTGCGATAATCGTGTGGACAGCAAGTATCTAGCATAGGGTGCACCGTGGCCAATAAGCTTAAACTCAGAAACGGTGACAACGAAGGAAGGGACACACAAGGGTGATCAACGCAATCCCAACTGCACCCATCTGCTTGATGATGCCTTGAGCCGTGCAATAGGGTCCCGTTCTGACTTGTCCATCATGAACCCATCGGACACTAAGGACGCCGCCTGTAGCTTGAATGATGTCAAACATAAACAGAGAGAACTGTAGAAAGACCAGAGTATAATATTACTTGGAGGTGTGAGCACTGACGATTACGAAAACATACCATATAAATGTCGGTGGGAGCCCCAAGCAGCTTCAGGCCGCCCTTTCGGATTGCCTTGCGGTGACGTAGAATATTTCTCTGAATGGAATGCTATTGAACCGGATGATAACGTGAAAGATGGTCGAGACTTACCGCAAATACAACAAGAATGGCGAGTACGCAAACGAAACTGAAGCCGGACGCCTCGGCTGCTAGCTATACATAGGTCCAATTGGCAAACACTTGAGAGTAGAAAACCCGCATGCCTACCACCAAACCAATTCTTTGGCCAGGCGTTAAGTGTCGTATGGAGGGACCTGTTTCGGGCCTGATTAGAGATGATAGGTTCTGCTCAGGTTGATGGTGTTGCGCATCGCAGGTGGTCCAATTGATACGTTCGAATGTCCCAGTTGTCATCTCCGAAGCAGTGTATGAGTACTAAAGAAGTGAACGAGTGATGCCCCCCTCCCCTAGTTCCAGCATGCATTTCTCGTTTTTAACTTGAGGGCTGTGAGCCTGAGAAGATGGCACGGGTACATCGACGCAGGCAATGTCAAAGGGCCAAGCACTGGCACTGGGCACTCAGATTGGCTGCGGCACGTGCCATGAAGGGAACAATTTATACAGTTGTGGTAAGTTGGTATGGGGATGGCATACAGTTCCGAGTCGATGCGGCTAACCACGACTAAGTTGAAAAGATTTTTTTCAAAATTGCACACACAGTGACAGTGACACGAGGAAAAGGGACTCACGACGCTGTTATGAGACGGGAGCTTCCCTAGTCGACTCTAAGTATAGAGATTGGTGGCCAAGGGTGACACATTGCAACACGTAATCATGATGCGTGATCGATCATGCTTGGACAAATGGCGGCTCCACCAGGCAGACCTATGTAGAAAGTGGAAAAGCTCAGGACCCTGGGGCGGCACAAAATCAAAATGTAGTTTGCATGTCACCTGGGTCCAATTGCAATATCTTTCGGACCTAGTGTAGGCACGATAGGTGAGCCACCAAAGCAATAGCACACAATTGCTATACACGCATGGGCACACTGTATGGGCATAACCACATACTCGATGTCAACAGTGTCTAATGAATGATGAATCATGCCGTGGAGCCGCCAACACGCAGAAGATCGGAGTAGGCATATATGTGGAAGGATTTAGTGGTGCGGCGAACGGATTATAACATGTATATGGTAGGTTTCTAAAGTACTTTTCAAGAGGGGTGTGCACGTCTTGTCCATGAGAAATATTATATTCCTACGTGTGGATGGGGGCACCTAGTGCGTCTGCGGCCCCAACGTCTAGGACTGCCGCAGCATCCTGGTACAAGTCACGCACTTGAACGGACACCGGGTCCACGACGCTCCGCAGAGCTTGGAGCACAGCACTGGCAGTCATCTGCAAACTCCATAGGCTGACTGTCTTGACACGGTGATTGAAGTTAGCCTGTGTAACGTGATACGCGAATGCATCGTAGACTTTGA
>QFEY01000825.1:0-64529 GCA_003316435.1 Russula virescens | reverse complement strand
AGCGTAAAACAGAAAAGGAAAAAAGGTTTTCATAGGCCAATACCGTATCAAGTCGTAACAACACTGGACGATGCTACTTCTGGGCTATCTGCTGAGGCACTTGAGCGCCTTCGTAATCCGCTTCATGGACTACCTTCATTAGCTATCGATGAGGACAAACGCACGACAATAGAACTATATCTGGAAAATCCCTCAGATATAACTTATGAGATGAACCGCCGGATCATCTTGCGCCGCCTTCCGGATGCAAAACTACCTTTGTACTACAAGGCCAAATGGCTCATCGCCGATCTTACGGGTATAGAATCTATTATGCACCACATGTGTATCAACTCATGCATCGCATACACTGGCCCATTTCTTGATCTCGATGCCTGTCTGATGTGCTCCAAACCGCACTATGATCAGTTCCGGCTTCAAACGAGCGATGGTAGGGACAGAATTCCTCGCCAGGAATTCCACACCATTCCAATAGGTCCTCAGATACAGGCTCTGTACCGCGCGCCAGAATCTGCTCGATGCGCGCACTATTTACGCGAAGAGAGAGCTTGCGTGCTTACAGAGCTTGAAGAGAAGCCCTTTCTGGATGAATATTCCGACGTCCTCCACGGTGCAGACTTTATAGATGCCTTTCGAGACGGGCACATAGGAGAAGACGACGTCGTGCTCATGTTTTCGATTGACGGTGCGCAGCTGTACGCCAAGAAACTATCTGCATGCTGGATCTACATATGGGTGCTCGTGAATCTTCCCCCTTCTGTTTGCTACAAGAAGCAGCATGTCTTCATTGGTGGTTTCATTCCCAGCCCAAACAACCCAAAAAGTCTCGATTCTTTTCTTTTTCCAGGCCTCCAGCATCTAGTAGCTCTCCAGAAAGAAGGACTCAGAATCTGGGATGCAGCTCTTCAGCGCAACGTGTTATCCAAAGTCTTCCTTGCACTCATCACTGCAGATGGCCCTGGTATGATGCATGTCACTGGGCTCGTAGGCTATCATGGCAAGCATGGTTGCCACCTCTACTGTAGTATGCCTGGGCGTCACGAGAATAATGGGAAGCACTACTTCCCAGCTCTCTTGAAGCCTGCAAACTATGATGTTGAGGGTTGCTCCCATCTGGATATCGATGTCAAGAGGCTCCCTGTTCCATCGCACGAGACGTATCACAAGAATTTGCGCAATCTCATTTCCTCGCCCAACGAGAGCCAATACCGTGCAAGACACTTGGCTACTGGGATATCCAAGCCATCAATTTTCTCTGGTCTTGACCGATCTTCTACACTTGGGCTTCCTAACTCTGCAGGCTCAGATATTATGCACCTGGCGGCCCTCAATCTTCCGGATCTCATGATAAGCTTATGGCATGGCACCATCGATTGTACAATGCCAGACGATAAATCTACTTGGGACTGGGTTGTGCTCAGAGGGGAAGTCTGGCAGGACCATGGCAAGGCTGTAGCAGATGCATTACACTATCTACCTAGCTCTTTTGACCATCCCCCACGCAATATTGCCAAAAAACTGACAAGCGGTTATAAAGCTTGGGAGTTCCTGCTTTATCTCTATGGGCTAGGACCAGGTCTTCTCTATGGTCTCCTACCTGATAAATACTTCCACAACCTCTGTAAACTGGTCCGTGGAATTCAGCTGGTGCATCAACATAAGATCACACATTGTGATGTCTGTGAGGCACAACTGGCACTGGCATCGTTTGTACAAGAATTCGAGATAATCTACTGCCAATGTAAGGCGACGCGCATCCACTTTGTTCGGCCGTGTATGCACTCCTTATGGCACCTGCCCCGCGAGGTCATTCGTGTTGGCCCACTCATCTGTTCGTCTCAGTGGACTTTGGAACGCACGATTGGGAACTTGGGCAAGGAGATTAAACAGCATTCCAATCCCTTTGCCAATCTTTCGCAACGTGGTATCTGGCGCACTCGTATCAACGCACTCCGAGCCATGATCCCTGACCTAGATCAAGGAGATTCTATGGCGAAAGATCTTCCTCACGGTTCCATAGATCTCGGTGACGGGTATGTCTTACTTCGTGCCCGCGATGGAGAGGAACGCGCTCTGTGAGATTGTGAGGCAGAGGCTTTACATGAATTCTTACTGGCAGCTCCGAGAGAGGACAGCATTTTTGTGCACCGATGGGCAAGGCTTCGAATACCCACTGGCCAGAACTGCAACAGTGCCTGGAAAGAACTCGAGAAACCGCTTGAAAAGCATCAAACGGCACAGAATGTCAAGGCACGTCAGACATTGCAAGTCATTGATTTATCACTGATAAGCATGTAGATACTAATGGACAACGAAATAAGACTGGCAGAAGTCAGGTTTTTTATATACATCTCCCGCGAAGAAGATGGGATTGCCCTCACACTCGTGTCCTTGTTTTCCAATCCAGATCCAACACTCCTTTCCTTATCAGTGGGCACTTTGTGGTCTTGCAAATATCAAGATGACTCGGGGCTTAAGTTCATCGATGTCAAGAACATCCTAGCTGTCGTATCAATGGTACCTCACACACCAGTGATACAAGGACAACCCGCGCGAAGGCGCTTCTTCCTCGTCGAGAAGCCTGGACTTGATGTCGCACTGATGTCAGGCGCAGAGGATACCCTGGGTGATGAAGCTGAGGTGCAGACATAGTTGTTTCATCACGCAGTACAGACAGTGTAGTATTACAACAAAATAAATTTATTTCCTTCGTGTTAGTTTATGTTTTATTTATCCGCTCGGTGCTCTTAAATCGATATCACGAGTTTCAAGGGTGACTTAGCGTGATAGCAGTTCCATGTAATCTCATGGGGTATGTGTACCCATTTTGGAAAGTATATAGCCAAATCGATACATCTTATCTAAGCGAAAACCCATGTGAGGCACAAGGCATGTTTTTGTGTACAGATCCGAATCTTTTTTCCCTTCGTCTCTCCCACATCTCACTGTTATCCTGTCAAAGTCCCCCTCTCATAAAGCTTTTTTCTCAAGACAAATAAACCCCAAAAATCAATGTCTTTCTCGGATTTACTCAATACCCCTCATTACGGCTCACAATCGGGCGATTCATCTCTTACTCGGAACACTGGCTTCTCTGATGGCGGTCTGCTTTCTCCGGCAAACATCTCGTTTGGTAACATGACAACTCCTGGCTCGGTAACTGGAACAGACGGCCTCGAATCAGGCGCATATATATCATATTCTCGACTCTGGCAGTACCAACGGAATGAAAAGGAACTAGAGATAACAAAAAAAGAACTTGAAACCATTAAGTGAGTATTATATTCCTTCACTCTTTTGGATTATTCCTCACGAGCGTCTTATTATGCATAGGAAATCGCATGAAGAGCTTCACAAACTCATCATCACCAATTTCGTCCAGGCCACGAAGAGGCCACATCCAGACGATCCGATGCCCATATCTGACCCATCCAACCCTTTCTGTTAAGGCTATAGCAGGCCTTGGACTAGAGAGCTTGCTGGAACGAGGTCAAGCGGACCCTAGCAAGCTATCAGAGGGAGAAGAGGGAGTATACACGCTCGCTCTTCGATCTCTGAGAACACAACTTCGTGTAGAGGAACAAATACAATGATGTATCGATTCACAACTTCCGAAGTCTGCGCACTAATGATCAGAACAGATACGAGGGATAGACACCCGTGTATCTATGTCCAATCAGTAGTGGAGCTAGTGACGTGCTTGCTTAACGCTCAAGCTTAAGCGGTATACACCTGCGCCTTTAAGCAGGTAGACTAGGAGAGTCTTGAGGGAGCTGAGGAGAGCGAGCGAAAGACTCTAGCACACAATTGATAAGAGGAGAGGGGATGGAACGTAAGGCGATCCCTTATCCTCTGAGCAGACGGTGTGAAGAAGCTACAAGTTGAGAATTAAGTCGAGCTTAGGGCTCAACTTCGTGCTGATGGCTTCTTAAGTACAGGAGGGATCGTAATACTACCAGTACCGATCCTAGGGTCTGGAACGATGCTGGGACACTGCCCACAAGTATAGTACACATCAGGGGCGAGTCAGGACGAGTCATAGACACAGCAAATAGTACAAGGATCCTCAGGCGATCCAGGGAACCTTATGGGGACGTACCAATCTGTACAGTAGCTCAAACGGAACAGGACGCATATAGTAAAATTTTACATAGACTGTTCTTCTGAATGTACCAAGAGTCTGTCCGTGACACTTTCCCAGCACCATCCAATCCTTTCCCGGCACACGTGTCTGATGCAGGGAGACCAGATTTCAACACGATTGTGTGTTTACGATCCGACTACCCAAATATCCATTACTGGACTAGGAGGCAGTGGAAGGACGCCCAAGAAAAACAGATTAACACCTCTGATCTTAGAGGAAAAAAGAATTCATCGTGAGGATCAGCGAGAGCCGCTCAAGGGGAGAATGTCATGATGCTCTACGTCGAGCATCCCGATGGCACGCCAATCGATGGTACCTTGGCTGGTCAGATCAGAGAGTATGGGAGATCGCTGTTGAAAGGAATCTACGCGTGAGGGGAGGCCCCAAGAAAATGGCGCGACGTATCCAGGGAAGTTCTCGACCGGTACAATTACGACATGGAGCTAAAGTGGCCTGTGCTGCAGTATTGCGACAATCACTGGAAGGTGGATGCCCTAATGATGTCGTTGTACTCTCAATGGTACAAAAGGTACGACAAGAAGATGCAGGACAAAGCCAAGAAGAAAGGAGAAGAAGGGCAAGCTCGGAAGAGGGCCAAGGCCGACAACAGAGGCAAAGACCACGACAAAGACCACGACGATGACGATAAAGATGATGATGATGATGACGGTGACGATGACGGGTCAAATTCCGACAGTAATATGGAGGGTAGCCCGACGCCCGAGCCACCAGAGGAAGCCAATACCACCGAGCCTTTGCAGGTCACATGAGTCAACTTGAACGAAGGGGGAGGTAACCTAGGTACTTCGAGGCCAAGGGCCAGGCCGTCGAGGGATCCACTGTAAGTTTCCTTATCTTTCATTGGATTTACTGACATTCTCCCCTCGCAGTGCCAACGTCTTCAATCACCCTAGCCAAAACCAGTACCCTATATTAGACATTGTACCTGGCATCCCTCCAGCTGAGGCAGAACAGGCCACACCTAGAACAGACAATGATGAATCCGATCTCTCCACTCCACCATGGCAGAGCTCATCGAGTGTCATCAGGATCCGAGAACTGAAGCAGAAGACGTTCAGGTACCCTATGAAGATGGTACCTGGTTTCGAAATATCGGGCTAGTACGTATATTCCTTAGGTTGCTACTGAAACTAACTGCTGGCATTAGCAATCTATGCGCCAAAGATTGGTGCAGGTTCAACCCAGAAGGCACGTGTGGGCAATTCAACCAGTTCTGGGACAAACTGGGTGAAGGGTCCCGCAAGGTACGTCACTTCAACCAAATGTAACCACATGTGCAAAACTCACAAGTTATCACACATGTCCAGGAATACAAAGACAAGGTGGAAGAAGCCAGGGGCCCCAAGTCACCAGGCACCTTTGAGTGAGCGCGCCAGAACAGGTACAAGCACACCCAGAAGATGGTACCCAGAAAAGAGAATATTGAAATGTAAGAATATCCCTTGTGGTGTGAGAACCGCTAACAATCTTTTCAGGAACATTTGTGCTGTTGAATGGTGTGCATCACACCCAGAGGGCACTGTTGGAGAATTTAATATGTACTGGGATAATCTCCAGAAAGACAAAAACTCGACAGAAGTTCTTAAGGTATGTCTTTGTGTCAACAGAACTGGATAACACGTTTCATTGATCCTCACACCCATGGATTCAGGGCTACACAGCCAGAGTGAAGGCCACGGAGCATGCTGAGGTAGGTCCACCGATATGGAACTTGAAATACTCTGGCTAATTTCTCTCAGAGGTCTGCTGCCTGTGGCAGGCACAAGGGCAAAAAGGCGGCATCGAAATAAGTAAATTTCCATCTGCTGCACTCAAATTTGGTGAGCTTGTAACAACTTTCAGTAATCCTATCTGATTGTTCCTATAGTTTTCCTCGTTATCCCCCGCATTATCACTATTCCCCAGATCCCCTCGATGCGCCATTCCCACCACAACATCGGCATCCAAATCCATTCCCCCAGCGCCCATAGAAGCCCGCACTCGTATTGGGCAAGTTGTCACGCAGATCCTCGTCAATCACCGACTTAGGTTTTCCTGGAAGGGAGGGGTATTTGTAGGAGTTCATTAGCATTCGTTTTTGTCTGTAGTCCGATGGGATTTGATCCCGTTCGAATAAATAAAGTGTATTCAGGATCGATAATAACAAACTCTTGCGATTTCCATCACACGTCCGATAATAAGAAATGCCTTTGATTGCCATCAAACGTTCGATAACAAGCGATCGAGTACTGTTACATTCATTTTTAATACTGGATCGTGCCACTTTTGGGACCAAAACGAACACCATCACTCATCCGACGCGATCCGATAACAATCGACCACGATCACCAGATTTCTGGCTGGGCTTGAAGGCTTGCTCTTGCCGCCTGCTTACTAATAGCTTGGGCATAACCCCCGTTCGCACTTGTCACCTGTCACGGACAGACTCTTGGTACGTTCAGAGGGACAGCATAGGTGAAATTTTACTATACACGTTCTGACCCGTTCGAGCTACTGTACAACTGGTATGTCCCCATGAGGCTCCCTGGATTGCCTGAGGATCCATGTACTATTTGCTGTGTATATGACTTGTCCTGACTCGTCCCTGATATATACTGTACTTGTGGGCAGTGTCCCAGCGTTGTTCCAGACCCTAGGATTGGTACTTGTAGTATTACGATCCCTCTTGTATTTAAGAAGACCTTGGTACGAAGTTGAGCCCTAAGCTCGACTTAATTCTCAACTTGTAGCTTCTTCACCCCGTGCATCGAGAGGATAAGGGATCGCCATACGTTCTATCCCCTCTCCTCTTGTTTCTCGTGTGTAGAGTCTTTCAGTCGCTCGTCTCGCTTTACTCCTTCAAGACTCTACCTAGTCTACCTGCTTAAAGGCGCAGGTGTATACCGCTTAAGCTTGAGCGTTAAGCAAGCACGTCACTAGCTCCTCTATTGATTGGACATAGATACTCAGGTGTCTATCCCTCGTATCCATTCTGATCATTAGTGCGCAGACTTCGGAAGTTGTGAATCGATACATCATTGTATTTGTTCCTCTACACGAAGTTGTGTTCTCAGAGATCGAAGAGCGAGCGTATATACTCCCTCTTCTCCCTCTGATAGCTTGCTAGGGTCCGCTTGACCTCGTTCCAGCAAGCTCTCCAGTCCAAGGCCCGCTACAGCCTTAACATCACCCATGATCTCGTGCCCGCTGTCGTGCCACTGCAGCTTGCGATGTCGCCAAGGTTTTTAATCCATTTTATGCTGGGTTGGACCCTGGCTATTCAGTCATTGATTGCCGGTACAAGCCGTACCATAAAATAGTACAAGTTCCGTTACTGTTCTATATGGGGTTGCCGTTCACTGCCACTACGGTAGTGACGGCATACTAGAGAAGGTCTGATAAGAGTTTTGCCAGAGAGCCTCGGAAGGTTTCATGCAAATGGAAGCCAAAGCCCACCACTTGGTACGACAAGGTGGCGGCTGCCTGCCTTTCTAGTTTTGGGCATAACCGTATAACATTCGGCCTTCGCAAAATGTTTGTCTCTACTTGGAAGGAACCTGACCGTAGAACCGTGACAGCGGCAGCTGAACGTTGAACCTGAGTAGCACCTGCATCTCAGTACTACAACAGCACGCTATCCACAGTTCATCCGTGGTCGTATCCTGCTGCAAGTGTTCTCTCACTTGGGAGGATTTATGGGTTCTATCCAAGTCGACCTTTATCTGCAATTTCCATGACGCAAAATAAATGGCTAAAAGCAACTTCTGCTGACTTCTTGTTGCCTCGTCGCCATAACATATCATGACGGACTCGTATTTGGTGTTATATAAATCCCACATCGTGCACACAATTATTCCCTTCATGCGCTAGCCTTCCGAGTCTGATTACCTTCGTCCGATGGTTAGTTCCTCCAATATGACATTCTTCTCGGGGCTTCGATATCTTTATTTATCTCTGCATAGTTCGCATTGTACGCAAGTAAGAAGCGCTTGGCACCCCTTGACTCAAATGTTTCCCATGGTAGGCAATTTATTCAACATGACCCAGCAGGAGGGGTGGGTTACCTACAGGACTGGTCTAAAACCAGGTATGACTAGTGATGCATGACACTGTAGCGCGGATCCTGGGGAAGCCACGCAGATGTGAGTTCGGAAAGGAAGGAAGAAGAGAGGTCCGAGATCCGAAGATCTGAGATAAGGATCAAGAGATCCGGGACGCGCGACGTGTCAAAAGCTAATCCAAGCGAGAAAAACACAAGTCGAGCCAGATCACGTGACGCCAGTGATACTACTACGCTAAGGAAACTACGAGTGAAACGCGAAGGAGAAGGGCTCCGAAGGTGCGAGAATCGACGCAAGGGATGATGGCACTTGAGCTTGTCCTAAATCCCAGGGAGGTTCACACAGTCGGGCAGAGAGAAGAGGAGAATTGGGGCCACACTACGGCGTGAATGTGCTCCTGTCCTTGATGGACGCGTCCCCATTTTTATATCGCGAGCATCTATAGTACTTACATGACGAGTCGTGCTACTAAGTCCAAATGCAGTGGGGCGAGAATAGAAGTGCGCCTATGTGCGCAAGACCGGTTACATCAGCGACAATCCGCCCGACATCGTAATTCAGAGAAAATTGAAGTAAATGGAAGGGAAAATAAATCTATGGTATCTAGGGTCGAGACAGAGGGCGCGGTCTAAGGTAAGGGGAGAAAGAGTCCGGTACGTAGAGGGTTCCGAGTCTAAGATGGAAAGGGAAGAAAGGAGATGGAGGAAAGGGAAGGTAAGTACGAGTTTGAGGAGGTCCAGCGCGGCGGCGCGATGCAAAGGGAAAGGCCGCTCGGGCATGGGCACGACGAGAGTGAGTGGCTGGTCGATCACTGGTGATGGCGCGGATGGGGAGGTGGTCGTCGAGAGGCGGTGCATCGGTTGCATGAATTGGGAAGGGAGGATCAACGGCGTGAAACGTGCTAGCAACGGCCGGGTTTGGGACTTGACAGGTGAGGCAGCGCGATGCAGATCATGGTGGCGGTGAGGTGGATGGAGACAGAAGATGGTGAGATGAAGGTGAGACGAGGCAAGATGAGGGTAGCAGGAGGTAGTTGGTACGAGACAGGCATGGCACGAAGTGGTCAGATGAGGCGTGAGAGATGAGTCACGGCGTGAAGCTCGGGCTCGGGCTCAGAGGGTACAGGGGTTTTGAGGCCGCAAGAGCTCGTCTACGAGGCTACAGCACGTGCGCTCCTTACAACACTTCTATCATGTTGTAGGCCCCTAACTCCGGCATCTAACAGGCCCTGATGTCATATACACAAATGCAATGGGATCCTATGTCATTATTCCAAAAGCTATGAACATGGCACATGACCTTCTCGAGATTCTCTCCTTGATCCATTCAGACCGGAATGAAATGGCCTAGATAATGCCTCTTTGTCGTCTACTGTATTGCTGTATTGAGTTCAACACGTTTCCCATTAACAGAAAGCAGATTGTGGCTCTCTATGTAAGCTATACTTTAAATAAGGGCACTAAAACCTTTACCTAGCCTGATCAGTTTCACCCTTGGTTTTCCGTGGTTCCCAAAGCAGGCGTTAGGCGTTAGGCATTGTGGGACACGACTGTGTACTACAGTGTAGGACAGCACTTTCCATCACGTGCCTGGGGGGTCCAATTTTGATCCCCTGGCTGAGCGGCCAAAATCTAGGTGGGAATATGGTGAAAAAATGCTGATTCTGCGATTTTTGTATTTTGGGCGCTTGTTTCAATTTTAGTCTTACTTTTTTGGTTAAGCGCCCTTGAAATTTGGTGAAATGAGATACAAATTGGGATTCTAATTGACCAGGAAATGAGAAAATGATGACCATCTCGCTTACTTGCCCAGAATAGATTTTTTTTTTTTTTTTTAAATCCAATTTATATTCCGCTGAGTCTAGCAACAAGCTGCGGTCTGACGGTGTATCTACATATACATCGAGAGTTTTATGGGTAACATGAATTTTTGGCTGCTAGTACTGGGCTAGTGTGGGTTAATGGGACACGCAGGGCGTGGTAGTATGACTAGAGGACGAGGTGGACAGAAACAGGGAGAGCAGGATGGGCGGTGGAGCCCAGGAGGGGCATTAACCTGGGTTGAAGACCTGGTTCCTGGGTTTGAAGCAGGCTTTGGATTCCTCAAGGAAAGCGAGCAGGGCTTTGCCGCCTTCCTTTGTGCCGAAGAGGGATGATAGGGAGAGGTCGCAAGCGACTGGTTTGAGATGAGTGGCATGGGCTTAGGCGTATCAGGGGCAGTGTTGTAGGACGTGGGCAACCGTTTGTGGGTTGGTGCTGCAGTCGGGACAATTGGTTGGGTTGCCAGAGCGGAAGCAGGCTGCGTAGGCACCGATGAATGCATGACCTGTTATGAGTCGAACAACGGTGGACGAGGTGCCCAGAATAGATTACAGGGCTGATAACGCTCAGGTGCCCGGTGACCCAGTCCGGCTGTTCCATGGTAGCTAGCCTATGTGTGCGTTCATGCGTTCATTCAGCTGGCACATTGTCACACTTGGTTTCAACCTGTACAAACACCAATTACAGCCCTTGATACCTACTGGATACTTAGGATACTTTAATACATCCATAAACACACACTGATGATGTTTTTTCAGTGATTTCCAGCATGAGAAATTTTTCAATTTCAAATTGTTTCAAAATTTCAGAAAATATATGAGCACTTAACTATTTTCAAAGAACTAATCAATACATCTTATTCTACTTTTCGATACGATCAAATTGTGCTTTGTTTCATGGAATTTGGTTGTGTTTTGTGGGAGGAGAAGCCGAAACAAAATCTCGCTTGTTGAGAGGTCGGAAAATGCCGTCCTACACTGTAGTCACTTCTTCTCTCGGATATTGGCCACGTTCCATGTCAGTCCAATGATGGACGGTCATTCAGAGAGGTAATACACATCAGGAACTTGGACCATATCGTGGGTCTCTTCACTGAGAACTGGGCTGTTACCTCGTGAAATGGGGAAAAAGGCTGATGGAAAGTCGGTGGCAGGTACGTAAAGCCGTTCGGATGTATGTACACCACGCTCCGAGGTGGTGACTTCAATTCGTCGGCGAGCGACGAGCGACGCCGAAGGAAAATATTGTAGTTGTTACTGGACCTGTTGGCCTGCAGGTTTGACGGTCATACCAAATGTGTCGTGCGTCCCTTCAAGTTCATCATACGTCTATTGCTTGACGTCGTTTTTTTTTTGGCTTTCAACGCAACCCAATGCGGTTTCCAGGGGAACGCTCCACAGCTCTGAGACCTTCCCAGAGCCCAATCAGTTTTACCTCGAGCATTGGTGTTCCATGAGTTCCGAAGTCGGTCTCAGGGCGTAGCTTTGTCCCAGTCGTCGCTCGCAGGAGTATCCGGGTGAGTGGGTGGAAATGTCAGTGTTGGCCATGTTTGACATCACAGCTGAGGACAAATCCTCCCGAGAGGGTATAGGTAGTAGGTGTTATACGGTGACTAGCACGTCGCGTCACTTGACTAAGAACTAGGCTATTACCTCGCTAGTATGTGACAGTGGTGACGCCAAGGGGAAATAATAGGCTTGTTACTGTAGCCGTTAACCTGCGCTGCGAGATCTGTCGTCATACCAGTTCAAGAAAAAACAGATTACGCTTTCTCTCTGATATTTTCAGTTACTATATTGCAATGATGTCATCACGGGCCTGAGGTCCCGCTGCCTCATCTCCCATGAGAGAACTAGACTTACGACACTTTACCTGAACTCGCGATATCTAGACACCATCCAATGTCATTGATTAAGCCGGAGACCTTCAGGTACTCCATAAAACAAGCTACTAACTTTGCAACCGCAAATCGATTTCTATAGATGCATGCCGACATTAAAGGAAGGCACTATATTGGTGCAGCACGGGCCGGGGGCCACGATCCAAATATCCTGCTGTTCATATATGTGGGGTCTATATAGAACAAATTCGGACTATCTTATCTATCCGAGCTTCAAAGTGCCCGCACCTTCTGTCCACATTCAACTCGACATCCAAGTGTTGAGAAAGAACCTTTTATGCTGCGCTCTTCACCTCTCCTTGCCACTCTCTACATCGTCATCAATAACCGATCCCCGCGCTTCATCATATGACTGGGGTTGCCCATTCTTACTGAGATACAAGTCCGGATACTGCTCAGCAAGCGTGTTCACGGTTACTTCCATCCGGTTGAACTGGATGGACCCAACGGAGATTGGCTTGGCCGTGAGTGCGGTACGAGAATCGGGGATGTCCTGGGAACTAAAACAGATGTCGACTATAGATAGCATGGAGAAAAGAAGTGGGAATATCCTACACATTAGAAAAGCCAAATTGTGTGAGCGACCGATACATTCTTGTTGCGGCAATCGCCATGATAACCATATATGGTGTTTGGAACATCTATCATCAAGAAGGCTCGAGAATTCAAGGAGCTACCCCACTTGTAATAATAAGAACATACGAGGTTCCATGGTTCTGATAGGTTTGATTCAAATCGGGTCGATTCAACATTCGTCATCCATAGACCGGAGAGGATGGAATCATACCATTAAGATTCAAGAAAATAAACACCTATGGCCCGAACATGAAATGGTGATGAGTGACGATGAGATGACTCGGAGCAAGTAGGATAGCTAGGCCAACGTACCGACGGCGGTACCTCTGCTACTGTGGCGAGTAGGAGCCAGCAGATGCCCTTAAGAACAGACAGTAAATTGATCAAGTTGTGGCACCACAATCGATCAGAACCACAACCGCACCTGTCTCCAAAGTAGGCGTGCTAAACCAATCATACCTCCTTCAGGGCGGAGTCGGAACAAGCCAAGGAGCATCAAGAGAAGCAAGACCACATCGCTTAGAAGATATGAGATGATAGTGGGTTTGCTGGTGTCTGCGTTGACCACAAAGCAGATGCCTTTCGCTGGCAACCATAAGGAACGGAGCTATGGTCAAATGAGCTTAGGGAGTTCAGGCAGTCGAAATCAATTAATCAAATACTCACCTTCACCAGATCTGGTATAACATCACATTTATGAGAGAATCAGTATCAGTTACCGAACATCAATAGGACAGACTTGCTATAGAAGAGGCAGGAAACGTTGACCAACCATACACCCACTGCGATCGTAGAAATCAACTTCATTCTGTTCCAAATAGCAATCCTGGCGGTGACCATGAGCGCTGTGTTTTAGGAAGCTCATATCAACGCATGGAACACATACGTGCGAAGCACGATCAACAGCGAAGCAGAGGCACAGGCAGTAACAGCAAAGACCTGGGCAATACAATGAGTGTACTCTCCTGAGCCCATCGGACGTGCTTACGAGCTCCAAAGTGACCAAGGCCTTGGGATGGTACCATGTCAGGGCGTGGTGTATGGAAGGAGGTGGGTGAGGGACTCACCTGACAGTTCACCGAATGAGCAACGTCAAGGCTAATCATGTTAACGATTATTGCTAAAAGCGCAGTCAAGCGTGTCAGGGAGTAAATCTATAAGCAGACATCAGTCTGGGGCCCAAAAGAAAGCCTCTTAGCTACAGACCCATATCGTCCACAGGTATCGCTGGCGTCCTCGGAATACGCGCCACTCATAGTCAAGGGTGGTGACAAACTCCCAGCTGCCAGTAAAAATGGTTAAGCTATGTGGTGTCCATATACTTGTATGACATGACAGACGTACATGTAGAGGCCATCTACGGCGTGCCAGAGCTTCACTAGCGTCACTGCGGAAGAAACAAGAGTGAAATAAGTCACCCTTCTGAGTGAGCCAGAGGAACCTTGTGACGCACAGAAGTCACGTGCAACTTTAGCAGGATCCTGGAAGTTCACCATCATGGCAGTAGACAGGAAAATATTGGATCCAGCGACACCCAGAGTCAGAGATACGTCTGTGATATACGTCCCTTAGAGCGTTTCGTGATACCCCCATATATATAGACCCACCCTGGCCAGCTGGACAACGTCATGTTCTCAAACAAAAGGACCCGTGGCCCTGAGGCAGTGGCGGTAGCAGTTGTTTGGGCGCTTGATGGCGGTTGTCCGGTCGTCACTGGTCAGCTGAGCTTTAATATTGATATAGAGACGTATACATAGAACCATACAGTACCGTACCTTCAAGTTCGCATGAGACATCCAAATCTACTCGGAGATCACCTGTACCAGCGACCCATCATAATTGACCCAAGTTGACTTTCTTGGTGAGTCAGCGCAGCCAAATTCATACATCTCCTGAGATCTCACTGTCACCCCACGCTCGCATAGCATCTACGGGCGAAGGTGATGGTATGCGAGAAGATGACCCGGAGGGCCCAGGCTACAGCACAAACGCAAGGCCAAACTGTCGCGCGCGCGTGACGATGTAGGCTACTCCTGTGTTCCTGGAGTGATCATATTGGTAACAGATGGTGAGCCAATTTTTAACGTAGTATAGTGATGGGGACGCGATCGGAATGTTCTGCGTATCGTGCCTACATCATGATGAAACCAGTCCAGGCTATATTATCTTGCTGGGCCTTGATGCCTTGATGCATTGATGTGTTCATATGCCGCCACTCATGCGGTCCCACAGTGACCCCACGTTCCTGGCCGCCACCCCCACCCCCGACACGACGATGGCGCGAACCTCAGCCAGTTGCGTCTCATCATACCCACGCCGTTTTTCTCCGTCCTGCATCTGCTGCTGGTGGGCTAAACATGGGCCTCTCGCCGTTGTCGCCCAGATAACACTCGAGTCCAACAGATCGACTTGCTCCCGCCACTGGCATGAACTGTTCTCACCTGTCCCCACAGACCAACGTGAGGCGTCCTCGTGCCAACGATGACAGCCTCAACAACGGTCATGCCACCGCGGCTTGCGACGTCACGGTCGCCGTGCTCTTTTGCCCTAGCCGACGGGGTTATTCCGGCCCTCTCCCCACTTGCCCAGCTACTGATGGGTTTTCAACCATAGATCACCTCACCACTATTGCACCGTGACGAGGACCCATTACTATGGGGACGCCATTCAGCGGTGGCAGTGGCGACCCGTATCTCCTCTTCCAAAATGGCACAGCTGGCCGGCTTCAATTGTAACCCAATCGTTCATCTTTCATGCCTGATGCCGAGACCTGTGCATTTTTTTATTGTAGCTGTTGTACTTGGGAAGCAAATGAGGATTGCACCGGTGAACAGTGGAAAATAAAAATAAAATAGTATATCTGTGCAGATATGTCGAATGCGAGAGTGTTAACTGATAAAGGACAGGAACTTAAATGCGAGAGAACTGAACACAACATGCATAGTGTAGAGATGGTTATCAATGAATAGTGCAGGACTTGGAACAAATGCTAATGTCAATGTCAATGGCTATATACAGAACCTTGATAGTAATTTACTTATCTAACTACAATATCGAACAAACAAGAAAAGTGGAAGCAATCGTCTAGTTAAACAGAATATGAAAGATGACGGAAGTACTTCTATCAACATAAAGAGAGAGAAAGCGACAATTGATAGAATTGGATGAATCGTGTAAACTATGGGCGCTGATAATATAGGTTGTCCGGCGTAAGTGGCCTCTCAAATTCGAGAGCTTCTCTCCAGGAGGAGGAGCTGAGCTTGGCCTTGTCAAAGTCGACTGTATACACGGCAGACCAGTTAATGACGCATTTACAACATTGAACGAGGGCCGTGAAGGAACTACTCACTTGAGATACTCTTCGATACGACCCTGCGCCAGTCCCTGGGGAAGAAAATAATCACGACGCATGAGGCTCTTTGATCTCGCCAACCGCAGGCCAACTTACGTCCTAATAAAGAAAGG
This sequence comes from Russula virescens, assembly GCA_003316435.1. Lineage (NCBI taxonomy): Eukaryota > Fungi > Basidiomycota > Agaricomycetes > Russulales > Russulaceae > Russula > Russula virescens. The sequence goes on along the minus strand of QFEY01000825.1, from coordinate 48,563 downwards.
GTGCTCTGCTAGATCCCTCAACTTGAGACGTTTGTCTGCGTCGAGCTCAAGTAGCTGGAAAAAAATGAAGAAAATGAAGAATTGTCGTTACACTCTTCAAGTCTCGTCATGTCAAATAAAAGAAGACACACGTCAATCACCAACTCCTGCGCAAGCGGATCGTCGATGTCCTTGCGGACTTTCACGGGTATGTTCATACTCCAAACCTCGTTTCTTACTATGTCGGCCTCTGCCGAGAACAATCGCTGGAAAACCGTTCACGAACGTCAGAGAAGGAAAGTCCAGTCCAACTACAACCGAGATGGTGATTCGCCCAACTCGTAGACGCACTTTACTAGTGTACATCTCGTAGATTATGACACCGAATGACCACATGTCCACTGCGCATGTAAAGTTCGCCCTTGAATGGCATATGAGCATCTCGGGAGCTTGATACGCGTACGTCCCTCCATAACCATGGAAGGTGCATTCTTCGAATGGCTTTGTTGGGTCCTCGTGCACTTCGGGTATCATGGATATTCCAAAGTCGGCGATCGCGAGGTGACCCCGCGATGAGACGAGGATGTTTCCGGGCTTCAAGTCACAATGGACGATGTTCCGATTGTAAAGGTCGTACATGCCCAAAGCCTTTGGGAAGAAGAGAAGTTGAGTAAGTAAGAGTGTGAAAGGGCAGGGGCAATGGAAGGGATGTACGAGTTCTTCGACCCATAGACGGGCGACCCTCCTCGGAATGCGGGTACATGTAGAGTCGAAAATGATACCCGAAAGCGCGTTCGGGTAATAATCCTAAGAAAACAAAACGTCATGAGCGTCGCACGCCGTGTCCTCGCTTACTACCGGGTATAAAACTCACCATGATCAAATATCTGTTCCACAGATCGCCGAACATGCCTCTCGACTGCACGAGCCACTGGGTGTTGTTCCGTGTGTTATCGACCATGATCCTGCGTTCGAGGTCGTACACGTCGAGTAGACATGGATCCGCGATGAGCTGGTCCTTCGAGTACACCTTGAGCGCGACGTGCGTGGGCGGCTCAGTGGCGCCGACGACGCTCGCAAGCGCGACGCGGCCGTACGTCCCTGAGGCGATCAGTCCCTCCACCCGGAACTGCCATCGGCCGTCGGTTAGTATCGGGCAATTGGGGCCAACGAGATCCTCGCAGCTGCCGAGAGGAGACGGCGGCGGCGACAAGGCGCACGGTGGCACGCTACACCCGAGCGGGATCGTCGGGGCGTACGTGCGCGAGCTGATCGTGCCGTGTCCACTGCCGCCATCGCCGGCCCGGCAGTTGTCTGGCGGGACACGCGACGGCGGTTTCGTGAAGACGCACGGGCCGGAATAGATGGGAAATGGGATGGACGAGGACGCGATGCAACTACCAACTGCGGTGGTGCTGGCGGAGGCGGCGGTACGATTGTTCTTCTGCATGTGTGCGTGACAGTGGTACAGGAGGACGCAGATGGGGAAGGTGAATAGCACGATAGTCCTGAATATCAGGAGAACGATGCGCTCGATGAGGTGGGAGCAGCAGAGAAAGAGGACAAGACCGATGCGCTAATTCGTAACGCAAGGGGGGAAAGGATTAAGTTCAGCTCGAAAGGCTCACTACCAAGAAGAATAAAGAAGAGAGAAACAGTCTCTTACGATGAGTGTCACCTCAAGGGGCGAAAATGGTGTTAATGTTTGGTGTTGAGTTTCTTGATAATGCATCGTTTTCAGGCGGGTGGGTGGGTGCTATTGTGGCAGAACCACATTCGTCGAGCCCATAGTCCTTTATAAGCGAAAGAAATGGTAATTTGCTACCCTTTGACAAAGCGCGAGCAGTGGTCGAGTGTCCAGCTGCAGACACGACTAAGCTACAGTTGACGAGATGGGATAAAGACCATGAAACCACGCCACACCACCGACAGCGTTTGCCACATTTGTGTTGAGCCACCCGATCTCATGACATGATTTAAGGGGGAGGAAGCGCAGGAAGGAATCAACCTCGTGCGATGCCGAGACATCCATTGAGGTCAGAAAGATACCACGGCAATGCGACAGTGCGACGAGAAACGACGTCGGCCCAATCCGAGGCTATCGTCCAAAACAGTGTCTGACGCCGGCCCATGCGTCGCGCTTTGGCCCCACGACCGCCACCGCCAAACTGATCGAGAGCCAGTCTCCGGTTCCAGAAATCCGGGAATTACTGCTTTCTCATTTTATGTTCTCAGGTAGCCAAGTGGGAGACGAAAGACAAAGAGAGACGATAGTGGGCGAGCATATGTAAGAGGGTCGTCCGTACCGTCAGTATCTTTGAGACTGAGGACTGGGACGCCGGATAGGCGGCACCGACCAAAGAGCCGCCCTACCCTCCCGCTAAGAAAAAAAAAGCTTGAGAGATGCCTATGCCCCAGAAAGCAAAGCTCTGACCACAGCCGAGGTTGTGGGACGGTACGGTACAGTTACAAATGTCTCAGACATACCACGTGCACCCCCGCCCACGGCAGTTTGTGGCTTGTGGCAACGAACCTCCGGGAATTTTGGACCGTGCAGTACGCAGTAACAGTATATCGGTCTGGGGTGAGTTACACTCCTTTGGAGCGTTCCTTTAAACATAAAAATGTTCTCACGAGCACGAACTTCTAGATTACAAAGATTAGGATTTGATGCACTGCTCCTCAACAACCAAAAAGCAGGGAAAAGGCAGAAGAAAAACTTTTCTACAACACAGCGTAACACACACAAACACAAGTAAAAAAGATCGAGAGAAACAAAATACAATGTGCTGGATCGTGAGATTAGTAAAGGCATTAAAGGAAGAGAGTGAGCCAACCTCCCTTGGCACCTCCGACGCCACTTCGTGAAATGAATGCCTTTCACATTGGTTGGGAATGAAAGCGAGGTATGTGTAGGGTGGAAAAAAAGAAAAAGAAAGCAAGAAGAGAGGGGGATTGCAAGCTGCGGTACTAGTAAGTCTAGCTAGCTATGTCTTCCGACTGTGAGTCCCTGAGTCTTGCTTCGCGAGGGCTTGCTTTAGGTTCTCCTTGGCCGTCGCAGATGCTGGACGTGGCATATGTAGCGTGGGCGGTGCGTTCGCGTTTGCAGTCGCAGCACCGGCTAGCGGTCGTTCGTCGTCAGTCGTGGGCGAGTCATCGTCGACTGGCTTCAGCGCATCGACATCGGTAACTGCGGGCACGCTAGACGGTGGCAAACGACGCCGAGATTCTTCCTCTTCCGCACGCCGAATGACGTCAATTTCACCCTGAACGACAATCCCATCTAGCCAGCGGTGGTGCACGAGCTCCCCCGCGCCGGCGCGCTTCTCCGGGTTCAATCGCAACATTGGACTGAGGAAGGAAGAGATCGTCTGGGCTGTCTCCCGCGAGAACTCGTACTTGTCATGTAGCACGTCTTCTAGAGGCCAAAAGCGGAGTTTGTTGATATGCCTGAGCTCGCCTGAGAGCGGCGTATGAGCTTAGGAGCGCGGTTGATGGGAAATTTGAGCATACCCTTTCGATTGAAGAAACGCGAGCTGTATTTGCCGGAAAATGCGATATTCTGTGGGAATTCGCCGACAAGTTCGATGATCTGCGCGATGTGATCTTCGTCCTTGCTGTACCGCGACCCCGCCTGGGGGTCAAAGAGGTAATCCCCGCCAGCGAGGAGTTCAAATAACTGGTATAGCAAATAGTCAACGGGTGCGAGAACCCCGGAGGTAATAGAAGACGCGTACTACACAAGTGACACTCCAGATATCCGCACTTGGACCCCACCGTGCGCCGAGCAGCACCTCGGGGCAACGATACTGCCGTGTTTGGATGTCATCCGTAAAGTGATGGTTGACCCAGGTTGCTTGAGGCATTCACCGAATGGAGTCAGTACGCAAAGGTGGGGGCAAGAAAGAAAATAAAAGCCGGGCGCTCACCATTGCCAAGATCCGCGATTTTGACTGTGATCCGGTCGACAGCCTCGAGGCCACCCGATTGGGGATCAAGCGCCATTGAAGAACCTGCGCCAGAGGAAGAGGGACTGACGCTGTCGTCGCTCCCGTTAGCGGGCAACCGCTGAGCGCTGCTCGAACGACCATGGTTTGGGGCCTGTTGAGAGAGGAGGGAAGGTCCCGAAGGTTTATGGCTGTCGTCATCAAATCCGGGTTCTCGGAGGAGCTGGGCAATGCGTTCGGAAGCTTGGTCCATCTCGACTGCGTGCACCCTGTCATCTGCGCTGCTCTCGCGCACAACGCTTGGGGGGCTAGTGAGGGAGGCGGGCCCACTGGGACCTGAACTAGTAGCACCGTCGATCTTGCTCATGCCAAATGCCCAACGGTCGAGCATGGGAGATGCGCCATGGGAAGAGGAGGGAGAGGGTAAGGGTTGGGAACCGGTGATAAAAACTGATTCAGGGCGCGGGGTCTGGTTTCCGCCACGTCCGCGGGACGGGGGCACGCCGACGAGTTTGGTGGGCGGCTGTGGTGGAGTGCCATTGGCAGAAGCCATAGCGAGCTCATTCTGGATGATGGACTCTACATCGTCGATGCATATGAGAACGTTCTCGGGTTTGAGGTCTGTGGTGGACGGAGGGGTTCGGAACTGAGCCTTGGGAGAAATGGGGGGGTGGAAGGTGGGGGATGCGCACCGGTGTGAATGACCCCACAACAACGGTGCATATAGTCGAGACCAAGGAGGATCTGCTTTGCGATCTGGCGAACGAGATGCTGTGGGACGCCTTTTCTTTGGTGACGCTTGATCAACCCGAGAAGGTTTTCGCCAAGGACTTCGAAAACCATGCAGACGTGGGTTCCGTGCGGACCTTTGTGGCGAAAGTGATCTAGGAAGGAGATGACGTGGGATCTGCCAGGATGGGTTTGAGAGGGAGAAGGAGAGGCCGAAGGAGGGGTGGCGGAGGTGATGAGGCGCTGGAGTAGTTTGATCTCATCGAGCGCGGTCTCGGTATAGCGGGGAGCTGATTTTACGATCTTGAGGGCTACGTGGCGATTTAACCTTGGGGAGTGAAGGAATTAGGAAGGAGGAGAAGATAAGGAGGGAAATAAGAGGGATGGGATAGAAGGAGATATATACTTTGCATCCTTTGCGAGCCAGACAGTGGAAAAATGACCCCAGCCCAGCTTGCGGACGACGGTGTAGCGACCGTCTGAAAAGGTGTCGCCGATCTGGACGGGATGATAACCGCCCTTGCAGTAATCTTCCCAGTCCTCCTCGTCTTCTGTCATGACGGACTGGGAGTAAGAAGAATAGGATCCGTGAGACATTTGAGAGCTGGGAGCAGAGAGATAAGCCTCTGAGCGGTGACCTGACCGACACCCAATCCGGCCCGATATCGATATCACCGCACGCCCACGTGTTATCCACGTGCTTTCTTTATCTCCCCAGCCATCGTCATCACCGCGCATACACTCACACGCTTTCTTCTACACACGACCCCATGTCGCTATTTCCGCGTGTTCTCCTCCCCTCATCTTCCTCCTCTCCTTCTCTTCTCCCTTCCTCTCCTTTCCTCTCCCTCCTCTCCTTTTCTTCTACCGTAATCCCACCATGTCCTCAGATCAACATCGCTCTCGGTCGGTATCCCGGAATGCACTTTGCCCCCTCTGAACCCTTACCCTAGCCCCCAAAGACGCAAGCATGATGATGCCTATGCTCCCTCATCCGCATCCTCTTCCGACCATTCCGACAGGGGCACTACTTCCTATCATAGGTCTGTGCTTCGTATGTCATCCCGATTGACCCACGACATACCCCTTTCCCTAGCTCCAGCCGTCGGGTGCTAGCACATGTCCTCGCTCGCAAGGAGCGCGAATCAAATCAGATGAACCAACTTCTCAAGCTCACCTTTGCCAAGCTTGACGAAGAGTCCCAGCGCGCTACTGATGCCGAACGCCGTGCTACGGAATGTCTTGTCCGCGCACGAGCCGCCATAGATGCCCGTGCCCAGGCAGATGCGAATGCCACCGCAGCCCGCACTGAACTCACCATGTACAAGATGCAACTAGAACAGGCTCAGCGCGAAGTTTCCCGTGCTCAGGAGTTGCTCGACGGTCTCGAAGCACGCCGTCATGATGCAGAGCAAGACGCAGCGCGTGCCCGCAGCGTGGCACGCAAACTTCAGGAAGAGCGATCGGTCGAGGCCGCCCGAGAGGAAGGCAAGCAACAAGGTTGGCACGAGGGTTTCCGCCAAGGCATCCTTCGTGGCCGAAGAGAGGCGGAGAACGAACTCAGATCCCGCCGTCGTGAGGAGGAGGAAGATGACCAGCGTCCTCAATCGAGACCGCGCCATCTCGGAGACGCTCATTTCATTCAAGTCACCCCTATTTCCCCACAGCAGAGCACATCTGAACGCTCGTCCCCAGATGACCCATACCCTCATGGTATATCTGAGTGCGTCAACCTTTCCACTATCCTTTTTTTTTCATTTTATTCACATACTTGAACATCTCAAGTCGACGCACTCCCGAAATTGGGCCATTGACTTCTGTCCCAGTCCGAGTGACGCCCTTCCGCCGCAGCCCAGAACAGCCCAACCTATCCAACGCCGCAGCTAGACGGTACAACAATGACACACCTGACAGTCAACCATACGACTCCCCTGAACAGACACCTTCTCCCCCACGATCACGATCACGTTCACGGCCTCGTTTTCCCCACTCTCCCGCACTCTCCCGTCCGTACACCCCCCATGACGATTCTACGCCTTCCATTATCCAACCCATCCCGATTCCTGCCTCTGCGTCGTCCATAGAACCAATCCCTTTGCCTGCATCGCCCAGTGCCAGCCCCGTACGCCACCCATCCGTTCGGATCCCCCCCGACAACTGGATACCGCGTGCACAAGACGCCACCGGTGACGGTGGTTTTTCCATCTTCCTACCTCCACCACACGAACTGGCAGAACCTGTTCGTGTCCCAGAAGGTCCCTATGCGATTGCCGCAACCCCAGAGGATGGCAGTCCTGCGGTCGTTCCTCCGCCTCCAGTCCTTTCCCGTTCCCCTTCTCCAGGTCCCGGTAACAGGCACAGCCCTGATTACGCGTACGGGCCACCGCCTCCGGATCTCGGAGCCGCTGTGCGAACTGCAAAAGCTTCTCGGAGCCGCGATCTCGCGTATGCAGGCACACCCCCGCCTCCTGATTTGCGTCCCACAAGTAGGGCTCGCGATCACGCCTCGCCACCCCCAACCCCTCCGCCGCCAGTCCTTGGCCCAGCCAGCGGTGTACCGTACCTGCCTCCACAACGTGTTGCACAGATTGCCTCCAATGCTTCGACACATTTTTCCGAGTTTGATCTCCTCGCTCCCGTCGATCAATCGCGAAAGCCGTCCAACATGCCTCCCCCTGCTGAGGAAGATGAGTTGGAGTACGTCGACGCCCCGACAGAACCTATCCCCCGCCACCCTATTGCCCCGAATCCGTCACTGCAGCGCAGGCGCGCACACGGAGTAAGTGTATGTGTTTGTTCAACCCATCAACCCTAATCATCATTCGCTTTAGAAACGACCTTCCCGTGGCCCGCCGCGCCCACGAAATATTGTTCTACCCGCGCCATTAAACCCGGCTACCGCACAGTTCTCGACACAGTCGCAGCAGCCATACATGGCCCCTCCGACGGAGCCCCAACAGCATGGTACATACATACCCTCGCTGCAAGAGCAACATGAGGACGATGTACCTTTGCACGCGACGCCAACGAGAAGCCGGCCAAAGCGCTCTCATACGCAATCGAGCATCGGCATCTCCGTCGAGCCTCCTGTGCGTAATCTTTTTCCTCTCCCATTGCCCCCTTGATACGACCCATCGTCGTCGACCTTTAGTCAGGGGAGGACTCCCCACCTACCTCAGATATCAAGATGCACCGCCAGCCGGATCTCCTCAGTCCCGACCACGCTGAGCGTCATCTACCCATGACAGCAATGGACAGCACTTTCCCGCGCAATAAGCCGCAGCCGCCGCCTCCAATCCAGTATCAACAGCAGGAGGACCGTCCGCTGGCGCCTCTGCCTGAGCTCGCGGGCATCTCCCCCGACTTCGCGCCGCTCTCGGGCCCGCCGGCGGCGGCTAGGTTCGGTGAACCGCGCCGCCGCGCTACACACGGGCCGGCCTACACGTACGAGGCTGCGCCTGTACCGGCTGGCACGGAGTACCCCGCGTCGCCACTGCAGGCTGTGGCGTATGGCGTACCGGGAGGGTTGGTTGCCGGCCCAGGTGAATTTGACGCGCCGCTGAATAGCCAGTCGGGCTTTTTTGGCCTGAAGAACAAACTGCCGTGGAGACGGAACACGACCAAGTGATGAGTGCTTTACTTGCTCGCACTTGCTTTGCTTGCCCCTTTCTATCCCACCCTCTTTTGCACATCTTTTATCCCTTTTTTTATTCACTTCTCCTTCACTTCCTTCTCTGCCGCCCCTGTACTCCTCCCTTGTGCGCGTGCTGGACTTAATCGAGGCCAGTGGCTTCTGTACCACGCTGGATCCGCACACTCACCTCACTATCCTTCATCCCATGATGACAGAAGCACTATATAACACACTCTCACGCTACTCATACATTTTCACGTACTCGTCTCCCGAAGTTTGCGCATCTGCTGGGCCTTTCGCGTGATCCCCGGTCGAGACTCTACCATCTTATCAATTCAAGCTTTGTACCCACTCGCAATTATTTCCTCACGTCACTGTAGCAATCGTTTGTCTCTCTCTTTGTCTCCCGCACCTGCGCGTTCGCTAGGCCTATGCGCGTGTGGCCCGGTCGAGACCTCGATTTGTCCGTGCATGATTTCCCCGTCTCTGTAGCAAATTTATTTCTCTCCTCTCTTGGACACCCTCAGCGTTCGTCTCTACGCTGTATAAATACACAATGGGTTTCTTACACGTCGTCTTCGTTGTTTCAATTGGGGACTGTTTTCCTCGGTGCCTCAATTATCGCCACGTAAAGTGTCAAACAAATATGTACGATAGGGAATGTCAGTTCTCAAAGCAACTTTTTTTTGTCTTCCTATCATTGACAGTGACGGCCTGATCATTAGCTGAGCACACAGCATCCAGGTACGGTGACATTCTTTCGCTATTGGACGATGGCCTGACAGGCGTGGTTTACGGATCAGTGTCCTTGCCGTAACGAATATCGTGGTTGTGTATCAATGACGCACGGGTGTTCTATCACTGCACACTATAAGCTCTAGTACTAACTATACGAAAGCGCTGACGCATTGTACGGTAAATCACACATCAGGACGTGGAAAACCCCTTGCCACTGGCATTCAATTTCCTAATGGCAGAACAGATGGGCGCAAGAGTTCTCGCGCGAATCAGCGGTTGTGGAAACGTGAGAAATTGAGGATGACATGATGTTGCCGGTAGACAAAACCATGATAGGGAAAGTAAAATGTCTCCGATCACGATATTGAAGAAGGAAAGGGCGAAATCAGAGAGGGGGGCGACAGTCAGGCCGCGTTTTCATCGCGATCGGCATATGTGTTGTGTGTCGCGAGAACCGAGCGGGTAGGTAACGGTACAGTCACGGTACAGTACAGTGTAGGATGTATTTGTGTGGGACTCGGAGGTAGAGACTGGGAATCCTGTCTTTGAAGAACCCACCCAGCGGTTCCACGCAAACGACGAAAGAAAGAAGTCCGACTTTCTTTTCTGCTCTTCCTTCTTTCCTTCTCAATTATGAAATGTCTTCTCAAGCGAGTCTTTGATCGGTGAATATTAGTGTACAGGCTACAAGGTCCCATCGCCTCGCCATTGCTGACGTGAACCCCCAGAATAGTTATTGGTGCAACTTGCGCAATACGCAGGGTCTCGCAGGGCCACTCAGGGTCGTCGGTCGTCTGTGTGAAGATAAGGTAAGTCATTCCCTCGGACTCCGTCAGATCAGACGGGAGAGTCCGGTAGATAATGAAGAAAATGCACTCCATTCGAGGGACCAAAATGGGAAGAGGTAGTAAAGTGAGCAGCCCGGTGGACTCAGTGGCGTTTTACACCCGACGCACCACCGTACCGGCCGTACGTACAGTGGACCGCATTAATCATTTTCCTTTGATAAGCTTGAGGTGGCGTTCGTTTGTTTTTGGTCAGCCGTAGCCCGCTATCCCTGAACGGCGAGCCTGGAACGAGTAGTACCGAATGCTTCGGCGTCCAAGGTTATAGTGGACCCTTCTTTTCTAGAGGCGCAATCACCGGCTGCATTTGTCTCCGAGGGCGCAGAGGGGTGCTGTAATGGTGGTGGGGCCAGGTCCGCGGAACGATGCAACTTGAATAGAGTCGGCGAGCAGGGAAAGGCGAACGGGATGCGAGGGTCGCAAGGTGGTATGGTCATTGATTACGCATGCTGCGAGTTTTCGCGGGCAATGGTGCAAGCGTTTATATGATACGGTACACGGCAGCACTAGTACACGTAGCCTCGTAGGCCTCTGCATCAGACGCCAATCAGCCGATTCCAAATCCCGAATCCGCAAGACTCGGACGATCACGAGGCTGACTGCGATAGTCGGGTCTCGCGGACGATTCACGTGTACGCGATGTAGAAGTGGGCAGATACTGGAAGCGACCATAGATGGTTTAGACGGGCGTCAAATGTCTCGCTCCCAACTAAATGGGGTCGCAGTAGGCCCGCGATGCGGGCAATAGCAAGAGCTAGTTGTTATCATCTTTCAGAAAGGGGTACGTAGTAAGGCGGGTTGGGAATGCGCCCTTACTGTACCGTATGGCGATGCGATACATCGGGATCGGTGCCGACTTAAGAGGGATGGCTTGGTTGCGATGAATGGAGAGCGAGAAGCACGCACTGTACTGTCAGAATTCGCACAGTTACTGTACTGTACTGTATCACGGCATAGCGCCCCGCATTGGCGCCAGATCCTGTAGTAATCCGAATGAAATTAACAAAACAGCTAACGGAGGCCGAATTTCGGACGTGCGAAGGCAAGGGATTATTGTGATTCGTGGCGCCCGGAGTTTGTCCTCATAAACGTTCAAGCTTCGGGATCCCATTGACAAGAACGGTAGCAAATCTCCGGATGAACTTTACTGGCTCATCTTAAAGATTTGAGCGTTTCATTTGTCCTACTATCTACGGGTGCAATAAGTATCGGAAATGCAAACCAAAGATACGGAGAAAGAATTGTGGGTTTGCGCACTGGGCACTGACGCGATCGCTTGTGGGGGCTTTCCAAAAACGTTCAATTGCTTATTGACGTATTACAGCACCACAACCTTCAGGCCCGGGGTCTGAGGACTTCGTCCACCAATAGAGGGACCTTGCTGGACATGTGTGGGAGATGCGCCACATTCGATACGTCTCAAGCGAAACACAAAAAGGTAACCCAGGAAAGTGAAATTAAAAGAATTTTGCGCCCTCCTTGCCAGCAAATTTTACGGAATTATATAGGTTTAGGGGGGGAGGGAATCGGTCGTCTTCGAAACTGATAGGCCAGGACTGCCCGAGCGGAGGAGGGAAGACGACGTAAAAATGAGAAATGAGCTCTGGACAGAGAGGAGAAACTCCATGGATAACAAATCAGGAAATCACAAGACGCAGCGGTGGGAAAATGATAAATTTGGGGACATTTCGCGTGCTCTCGGGCGGCAAAAGGACTACATTTCTGGGCAGTGGTGGAACGAGGAAATTTGAATACGGAGTTGTGTAATCCGGTAGGGAGGCAGGTAGGGTTCTGTCTCGGGGTTCGAAGGTAATCTAATGCTACGTGGGGACTGAATCAGCTGATTGGATCAAGTGGTGTCAGAAAAGTCAGGGACGGTGATTGGGGATCTCAATCCAAAGACACGTTTCGGCTCCGCATCAGCGACAGACAGAACCTTGGTTAACATGACAGAGAAGAAAAACTGGGGCAATAACCAGAGTCGTGCATTGCTCATAATAATTGACACGCACGGAACTAGCCGAGATGAGCTCCCGTGACCTCGTCATGCAGGATTGTTGCATTCCCAACCGCTCTTTCCAATCTTGTCTTCAACAATCAGCCACTCTGGGCCAAATTCATTAACAACAAGAGTATGAAGGTTCGACCCATGAGAAAGGGTTCATATCAGCATAACACTCATCGGCTACGCCTTAGGTTGCCGTTGAAGGCTGCTGTCATGGCGAGCTTGACGCGATTTACGGCCACATTCAAGGGCTGGAGTCCCAAAAAAGGTACAAAGTAGATCTGCTCCTGATATGTGGCGATTTTGAGGCCATACGCGACAACCATGACCTTCAAACAATGGCCGTGCCGCAAAAGTACAAGAGAATGGGTGACTTCCACAAGTGAGCCTTTCGTTTGTCTTCCTTATGAGCAACCGTCAAAAATAAGCGTGGATTCTTTCATTCTCTCCCAAAGGTATTATACGGGCCAGGTAGTAGCACCTATATTGACCGTGGTTATCGGCGGAAATCACGAAGCGTCCAACCATCTGTGGGAACTGTAAGCTCTCGGGCGCGCCGCCGTGCCTGTATGTGAAACGCCCATAATTGACTTGATATTTCCAAAAGTTATCATGGAGGTTGGCTTGCTCCAAATATCTACTTTCTTGGTCACGCCGGCTGTGTCCAAGTGAATGGGATCCGGATCGCAGGTGCATCAGGCATATTCAAACAACATGATTACCATCGCGGTGCGTCTCGTCAACGGATGTATCTAGCTTTGGACAATCAATTCTAATGCGATCACGGGGCAGGCCACTTTGAAAGACTGCCGTATGATAACTCGACAATGAGGAGCATATATCACATCCGTGAATACAATGTCCGCCGCCTCTCATTGGTGAGCGACCCAACAATGACAAGATCGTTAGTTAACTGTATCGTATATAGCTTTCATCGCCGGACGTCTTTCTATCTCACGACTGGCCGAGCGGTATCGAGCAGCACGGGGACCTTAATGGCCTGCTACGGCGCAAACCATTCTTTCGGGATGATATCAAGTCAAACCAGCTAGGCTCGCCGCCACTGATGGGCCTCTTGCACAATCTCCAACCAACATGGTGGTTCGCTGCACATCTGCACACGCGCTTCGAAGCTCGTGTACGACACGACCCGGGCCCACCTAGGCAGGGCCCTGAGCAACCACCATCATCTGGACAACCACCACCTCGAGCCGACAATAACCCTGATGAAATCACGATCAACGACGAGGTGGAAGGTCAGGGTGAACTTGATGCCCAGAGCGGCGGCTCTGCCGTGAAGGTGCCGAGCACAAGCTCATCATCGATCGCAATTGCACCGCAAAACCCAGATGAGATCACGCTCGAGGACGAGATCGAGACAGTCGTGCCTCCTCCACCGCCACCACGTGAGACAAAGTTTCTCGCGCTAGACAAATGTCTCCCCCGACGTCAATTTCTTGAGGCGAGTAGTCTGCTCCGTCTGGTCGTCGGTAACACTAAAATAGCATATCCAACACAGGTGATAGATATTCCTGCACCTCAAGAAGATGCTCAGTCTCCCCCTATGGACGCGGCAGCGGTCACGCTGTCGTATGATCCTGAATGGCTCGCGATAACGCGCGCCTTCCAGCCGTATCTTTCACGGCGCCGAGAGCAAGCAACGTATCCGGACCTCGATGCAGCCCGCGCGGCCATCTCGCGTGAGTGGGACTGGGTGCACGCGCACGTCTTGCCAAAGCTCGGCGATGGGTGGCGTATCGATGCTTGCCAACGCTTCTCGCGAGACGGCACTGGTGAGAGTGGGGGTGGTGCGCGTCAGCAAACTGAGGCGTTTGCAGCGTTGCTTGAGATGGAGAACGTCGTGCGGTAGGAACGTCCCCCCGTAGCTGCCCGGGCTACGCCACCGCGCGAGTGATTGCCGGAGGCTAGTCTGGACCAGGCTATGTTTGACAACGGCACCTGTACGTGGAAACGAAGCTAGGTATGTGAGGAGGAGCAGGGCTAGAAGAACGTGAAGGAGTGCGAGATGGGGGGGGGGATTCGCTAGCCGGCTGGGGATGGGTCGGCTAAGGCTCAATCGATGTTGAGGGGCTTGCATGGATCTCTTTGGCTCCAAACGACTGGGGTTGTGGTTGAATGTGCTCGCGACATCGAGCGACCTGGCCCGTCATCCCCGTCTGGTTAGTTCCGCCATCCGAGGACGCGCGACTGGCTCGTGGAAAGGCTTTTGAGTGTCATTCTCACTACTCTCTCACCCCCGCACCCCCGTACTTGTCCACTCTCGCACTCTGTTTTTTCGTTTACCTATAGTCCGGGGACCGGTTCTGACCACGATCTGGAGTGGTACGATATGCGATTGACATACTGTTTTTTTGCGCTTGTGTCTACAATTACTTCTTTTCTTGATGACCATCGATCATCGATCATATAACCCACAACCACCCAACCCTGGCAATACAATAGTATTGCATACGCTTAATCAAAGGGAGCTCTTCCACCGATCGACCCACCCGCCCGCCTTTCGTCTTCCCATCCTTTTTTTGCGTTCGCAAGACGGTGACTCATGGTCCGGGTCTATACATTCGGCGGTTTCTTTCCTCGTGTTTCTTGAGGAAGTGCTTCAGCCTGACATCGCATACAAAGTATGTATGGACGAAAGCAACGTGAAGCATGGATGCAGATCTGCAACCATCATTCGTATGGTGCTGCCACGTACAAATCTATTGATGCGTGCGTGCGTGGCATGAGTCCCCTATGGTCGCACTACAGTCCGCAAGTATCATTTGAGTTGATGAAACAACTCGGCAAGTTTTACCAATTCACGGGGGGACTCGAAGCTGGGTTTCCTCGCAACATATCACATCATGCGGTGTCATAGCGGTATCATCGCGCTGATGTTTCATTCCATTTGAATATCCTGATTTTCGCATCTGTTTTGTTATTGTGTTTTGATTTTTCGTTTTTCCTGAGAGATCATAGTTTATTACGTGCTGTTGGGGTAAAGATCACGTACAGCCGGGCAGAACAGTCGCGACAGCATAGATATGAGCAGAACGCGCGCCACTATTCGCACCTTCGATAAAGTCCGCACAGGCTCCGCAGCAGGGTGGCAAAATGCAAGTGATCAGTGGGATGGTAGGCAGGGAGGCCGAGGATGACCAAGACTACGATAGACGAGATGAGACCTCAGATATGTGGGTGATACGCAACGGAAAACGCGTTGCTCTTCCGGTCTGAATCCTACGGTAGGCGCTGAGTACCTGAAACTGTCTCCCGACGACGGTATTGAGTTATCGTGCATTCAAGTTCACACAGTCCATTTCCTTGTTCGTTCCGCTCGCCTCATGGGGTCACCCCCATCAAAAGACATTGTTGGTTTATACAACCCAGTCAATCGAGAGTCGTATTGGGCGTATGCCTGCGTGCAAAGACAAAAAAAGTCACGGGTGGGGAAAGTATGTATGTGTATGTAAAGGTACGCGAGGGATGCGAGAAAAAGAAGCCTTTTGGTCATTGGTTGTGGTACTCTGGAAAGGAATTCCCGCCAAGTTAGTGGGCAAGACCCAAAAGAAACCAAAATTATTTACATTTTATTTTCAGAGTTTTTTTTACCGGTTAACTGATTAGTGGGTGAGACAGAGGATAAACAAACAGAGAGGCAGACGTCGCCGTCTCTCCCGTATATCGCCGATCGGAAACGATTCGCGTCGATCAGCGCGTATACAGCCATCGGTCGCAACGGGCACGTGAGTGAAAGCACGGGGAGGGGAGCGAAGCGGACACCAGTTTTGTACACGGCATTAGCCCAACAGCAATGATAGCTCAGTTGGCAAAAAACAGCGAGGATTCGAAAAAGATCAAAACGCCGGGGGCGTGGAATGATTGATGAATATTGATGGGAGCGGACTGGAAAAAATGGACCAGTCCCGCTGCTGGTTTTTTTTTTTTTTTTTCATTTCCAGACAGTCACCCGAGCCTTCCCCCGTCGCGTCGCGTCCGTGTCCGTGTTCGTCCGTCGGTTCAGAGTGGGGAGCAGGATTATTGGATGATAAGTTGTGAAAAAAAAAAAAAGTCGGAAAAGATAGTGGAGCGAAGAAAACGCCACCAGTACTAAAGCGAGTTGAGCAGAAGAGGTCTGTCCCCGTGTTGGAAGACAAGAAACGAATGCTCTTTTTGGTCGTACACAAAGGATTATTGATTGATGGAGGGTTCGGAAGCTGAATCGGTCAGATGGCCGCGCGCTCATCTCACGGGTGGCGAAACCGGGCATCAGGCGAGAGGCGCTAGGCGAAGAGAATTCCTTCTGGTTCTTTTTTTTGAAGGGGGGTGTCGTCCAGTGAGGAAGCCGTATTCTGGAACCCGACAGTTCATATACGTAAGCAGACCAGTATTATTTTGGTACCTTGCTGTAATTTGCCGTAAGAGACTGTGAGAGCGCGGGGGGATGGTTCCCAAACCAATTGTAATTGGGCAGGCTCTGGGCGAAGATTTATATTGTGTGGGCAGCGCCCCTGTTACATACACGGGTAGGCTTCTGGAGAGGGGGTTTAACTTTACTGTATGACCCCGGATCCGCAGTGGCAGAAATGAAGAAGCCTTGGCCGGGCCAGGAGGGGAGGGACGGAGATAAACAAGGTCTCGCTGTTGGACATGTGTGCGAGATCAGAAGACGGGAGGCTGCGGGCAATGGCTGACATTCTCCGTGAGAAGCGGAAAAGCAGCTCGACTGGGAGGCCAGGTGTTTTATTTATTTTTAATAAAAAGTTGGAGGATTTATACTCCGTAAGAGAAAGCTTATTCTACGGTGGAGTACGTACTTGTGTATTGTAGGGGTTCAAAGGAGGGAAGATGAAGTGGATGAGTGGAAGGAACACGTGGGGAAGTAGAGGGTCGAGAGGGAGGGACATCAGGAACAAGGAAGAGGGTGAGAATCGGGATCTGCAGGAGAGAAAGAGTAGGGCCAAGGGGGGGCGAAAGAGTGGGGCGGTCGACGGTAAGGTTTACTGGCGAGGAGGGCATTAGTCCTAATGAGGATAAGAGCAAGGAAAAATCGGATCAGGAACGGGGTGCAGTGTCCGGCAAATAGGCGCGAGATAATAAATAAATAAGAAAAGATAAGGCACAGAAATTGCTTATAGACGGTCCGCTTTCCTTGTCGGTTCTCTCTAAAGGGCTCGCTTGACCCCTGCCCTTCGCCTCTTTCCCCCGACCCGTCGAGACTGCTCTCTCATGGACTCCTCGGCCTCGGATCCCTCTCACAGAGACATCGCTGCCACCCTCGTCCTCCCACAAAACTCCTCCATTCAACCCCAGCCTCAGCAGCAAAATGGCTCTGGTGTAAACAGGCGCTATCGCCCCGCGCCGGCAAAAACGTTCCAATGTCGTGGTTATGGCGATTGTCGCATGGTTTTTAGCAGGAGCGAACACTTGGCCAGGCACATTAGGTCCGTGTTCCTTGCCCTTCCTCCGTTCGTTCCTCGTCCCCCGTCCCTGGCTTACCTCCCTTCCTTCCCTTCCATCCGCGTTCTCCACCACTCCACAGAAAGCACACCGGCGAACGTCCTTTCACTTGTCATTGCGGAAAGCAGTTCTCGCGTCTTGACAATCTACGTCAGCATGCGCAGACCGTTCACGCCGACAAGCAAGATGCCAATGAGCGTATGATGCGCGAACTCTCTTCGCTGCATGCGACCATGGCTGCCGCCAACAAGGCCACCCAGCAGCGCGGCAAGCGCGGTGGTCAGCACCCTCAACCCCTTGCCGTTTCGTTGTCATCCGATACCGTCTCGGACGCACCGGGCGATGCTACTGTCCCTCACCACTTGCAACAATCGCAGCAACAACAGCATCAACCAGGTTCTGCCGGTGGTGGTAATGGCGGTGGTGGTGGCGGTCCGGGTGGTGTCAAGCAAGAAGACATGCAGTCAAACCTCTCCTTGGTCTCTCACCGTCCCGGTACCAGCACCGGCTACGAAGGGGAAACGGATCTCCTCTACCACCACCACCCACACCACCCCTCCGCTCCTTCTCGTACCTGGTACGTCCAAGACGCAGATCGCTCCCATCCCCGTCAAGCCAGTAGTCATTCCTTTCGTGACCCCGGCCAGTCCTTTCGTGCCCCAACCGTCGCATCCCCCACTTCACCTACATCCTCAACCGCTCCGTCCGCCGCTTCATCCTCATCCCCATCAACTCACCAACCCCACCCCGGCCAGTCCTTTCTCGCCTCAGGAGAGTCATTCGTCGAACTCGGTGTCCCCGATCTCCCATCCTCAAACTCATGGGCCACAACAACAGCAACCCGTCCTGCAGATGTCAGACCAAGCTCCAGCAGCAGCCGTCCACCCACTGCATCTCGCGAATCTGCAGACTCACATCCTCGAACCCTCCCACCGCTCTCAGCTGTCGTCTCCTCATCCCTCCCCCCATCCCAATGGGGTCCCGTCCCCGCACAATCCGTTTTTCCCGTTCCCTCAGGCCCAGGCATTGTCCCGGCTAGACCGTCCACCGCTACACGTCCAGGCACAGCTCCCGCCTCGTACTACGCCTCCCAGCAATCCTTCGGCGGTATCGGTGGAGGACCTGGAGTGGTATTATCCCCAGCAACAGCAAACCCCTACGGACCCCCAGAGTTGGCCCGGTCATCGTCAGGATATGGCCCCGCCGCCGACCCCGTTGACGCCTCAGTCGGCGGTGGATACGACTCGCCATTTTCTTTCCACCCACCGGCACTCACCGACCAGTCTGTCGTCTCACGGAAGCGACCATTCTCTGGAATCGACGATGATGACCGCGAACGGCTCGGCTCCTCCGCAGGCGGCTCGGAGTCTCGACCTCAATCTCGCAGACTCTCAGTCATGGAACTCTGCAATGACACAGATGCAGATCCCTCACTCCGACCCTTTTTACCAGTTTCAGCAATCCAGGGCATCCCAGGCACAGGCTCAACCTCGCGTCCAAATACAGCCTCAACGAGCCTCGCTGCACTCGCAATCGCCGATGCCCCCAATACGTACGAACAGTCGTACCGGCACCAATCGCCAGTTCGTACAGGAAATCAGCAGGCAGGAAATCCAGGTCTTGCAAGCCCAAGCCCAAGCTCAGGCTCAGGCACAAGCGCAAGCACAAGCCCGCGCGGAAGCTCAGTCGCAAGCACAAGCCCACGCGTCGCAGGACGAGTATACCAACAGCAGCAGCAGTTCCAGCAACAGCAGCGCACACCCGTTTTCGGCAACGTCGTTCCCACCTCCGCAGTACTTCGGCATGGTGGAGCCGCCTCTGCATCCCCTCCCTTACGGGCAGTCTCAGGCTCAGGTGGGCCCGGGGTCGCGGCCGCGTACGCCTCACCAGGGTCCAGCCCCAGCTCCAATGCAAGCGCTCCACGCAGTTATGGCACGGCCGAATCTCGCCGGGAGCGTGCCGAGCAAGTTAGGCTCGCGGTCTCTTCTCCCCACGCCGCCTCTGCACTTGGAATGAGAGTCTGACAGCCTCTCAGAGTGCTCGCCGTGGTGTGGTGGTCCTTTTAGTGCTTGATCATGGCTTGGGCCGTGATAATACCTCTTCTACTTTCTATTACCTGTTATCCGATTGCTCGTTAGGATTCATGCGTGCTCGGGTCTAGTCTCCGCCGTCTGCTCATTTTTTCCCTTCGGGTTTAGGTTATATGCGCTGCTTTCTTTGCTCTCTCGCTTCCCAGGTACACTTCCCCATATACTTACCTCTGCCTGATCTGTTGCGCCGCCCCCCTCACCCTTCTTCGCCGACCTCACGATAGTCTCCCTGCGCGTACCAAAAAAAGATATCCCCCTTCGTTCTTTTCCATTTTCCATTCTTTCGTGTAAGTCCTCTGATTCCACCGTATCCTCGTTACCCCTTCATTCGGATTCGCTGCGTGTTTTATATTCTTATTGTTGACCCCTGTAACATGTTACCGTCACTGTTGTCCTTACTCACCGCACAGCCCTCCCCTTCCTAGCAGTACAGTTAGTTAGTTGTGCTTGCTGCGACGTCCGCGCCGAAAAAAAAAAAGAACAGCTGAATGTGATTCCCCTCTTCCTCATGCGTGCCACCTACGTAGATGATGACGAAGACTGAAGTGCCCATTGCCCAACTCTACAGTGGGCACTAAGGCGGTTACGTCAACGTAATAAGTTTAGCGAAGGCGAAGGCCAGAAGGGGCGAAGCACAAACAGGTGAGAAACGATGGGATGGTCAGACTCCCACGATCGGTGGTAGAGCGCGATCGATGGCGAGGCACGCGCACAGGCGCACGACCACGCACACACAAAAGCGGTATACAGCACCGGTAACAGTTATGGTGCCGTGCCATACTGGACTGGTTGACTGCAATCATGCTAGTAGAGCATACAGTAATACGGCAAGAACTTATTTTCCCGAGATTTGTAACCTTTGGCATATATTGTAGAGGCCGTGTCAAATGTCGCATGTGAACCCTGTTCCAACGTGTAAACTTTGCAAACCATTTGCTTGACAGTGTCGCCTACTGGGTCCATCCGGCGATGTGAGGGAAAAATAATCACGCCGCTACGACAGGCATATGATATGATATGCTTATAGGCGTGTATTTGACTTTATTCCTTCTTCCCACGTGTCAACGTAGCAAATTATTAGCGTGGCTCTGGCACTTCCCTTTCCCTCCAAATCCGAATGGAACCATCGCCTGCCACTTCTTTTTCTCACCACCCACAATGGGCTAGACCTTCAAATTTCAAGCTGTTCGTCGACTCATGATGCATTGAACAATACACTACGGTCATGGTGCCACACTGCCAACTCTGCTCAACACGATTGGATGCCTACCCGAGAAGCATTTGGAATGAAAAAAAAAAGGTTAGAAGAAACCACCGAAGCCCCATGGTGCCCACACTGGCCATAGAAGTGTACGTATCAGATACAAATCGCAGAATAGCAGAGTGATGTGAACGCCGCACAAATGGCCATAGTAGTCGCTACATTCACAGACACCGTCGGGCCCGAAATTTTTGGAACCCGATTCACAAGTAATGAATCTGCACATAAATCTGGCCCGGTGGGCGGTCCCCACCACGTCAACGTGTCAACCTTCTGTCCATTTCCATTTTTCTTGTCTTTTTGGGTCTAATCTCTTTGGGTATCCCGGAAGCGTCGCTCATATAACCTCGGCGCCAGAAGGAAAAAATAATCATGGCACGAACGCCCAGTGCCAACTAATCACTCTTCTCGCCCGTGCCGCTACGGTGACATTCTCGGCAACCGAACCTGGGCCCACCTGATGAGTGACGTGAGCCACCGAGCTCGTTTTCTTTAGGCGTGTCAGGCTTATCAGTTCCACACATCATCTTATGGCGTATCACCAGAACTGATTCAAAAAGGTTTGTCAAATGACCCGTATAATGCCCCCGAGTCGGTCCGAGCTCTCCGAATTCTCACACATCGATATCGGTCACGGGTGTCGGTCATGGTCATTGTCGTGAACTCGTGGTCGCAGGTGGTGGCGGCTGGGGGGAATCACAGTTTGAAGCCAATAGACATCAATATAGTATTGATGGGAGAGTCAGAAGATTGCAAGGAAGAAGTGTCCATATTTGACTCTGGAACTTCTAGACAACTGCAGACGAACTCTGGATCTCTCCTAAAAATGTAGCTTAGTATGATCATCACTAGATGTGGTAGCCATTCCTCCAGTTTTCAGCAGTCGGGATGATTTGATTGCCTATCGCGCTCTCTGCTTTACTTACTGTCTTTCTTTGGTTCCTCCGTCTTTTTCTCTTGTCGCGGCATGTGTACGCGTACGCGCAAACGAGATTGAGATCGAATTCCGAGTCGGGCAAACGAGTCGCTGATTCACGGGCGCATGTGTCATGTACAGTAAACCAGTACAGACACAGCATGTGCAACCCTCAGATCTCTTGCACTGTCGTTTGAGCCACGGGGGTGGTCTATCCATGCAGATGGCATGCTCTTCTAACGCCATATACCGTACATGGATCGACATGAACAAGACGATGGTACGCGCGTCCGAGTCTTGGAAATTTTCGCGATTTTTTCGCTCGGTGGCGCCACATATATACGCCTGCAATGATGATTCTTACCTTTATAAGTAGGCCCGAAGCTGCGATCATTCCTTTGCGTGTGGCAATTGGCCATGGCCGAACCCGTACTCTACCGTATGATATGATACTGTATGTATTCGCCAACGTAGGTAAATGGCCAAGACTAGACTTGCCCGTCCTGATTGATCGAACTCAGTTTCTAGAAGGCCAATTTTCAAATCCACGTGCGTTTCTAATAAAAGTGTCCTATCGCAGAATAAACCATCTCGCAAACTCGCCTGGGGCCACCGCACTTCCAAGTACCGTACAGGAATGTTTTTTTGTTTGCTTTGCAATACTGTAACACTTTGCAAGTATTATATGTAGGCCTGTCGCAAATATGACGCAAATTTAGGTTGGGGAAGGGCTATAAGACGGAAATTATTCGAGTTATTCGGGTAGCTACGATAGAATTGAAATGATAAGGTAGTGATAACGTCATTGTTATTGTATTAAGAGGCGAATATGACCAAAACGGGATTAATAAAACCACTGGCCGTGTGAATTAGTAAACTTGAGCACGAAACTTAAAACGAGAAACTTTGAAAGCAAGGTGCATGTAGTGGTATTATATCTGTACCACATGATCACCAGCATGATCACCCCCACGCAAAGGATTCGCGTTCGTCCTTTTCTCTCGTAGTCGTGACGTCTTCATAAAAGCACGGATCATGGCCAGGGGGGACAACAAAGAAATCGCCATTTTCCTTCAATACTAGCCCCGGCATACAGGACTTGCTGCAAGTCAGTGCCCAACTCCCAAGCGCTAGAAATGAGTCAGGGCAGCTCGGATGTACGTTGATGCAGAAGGATTTCGCGGAGCGCTATCTGTCTCGCCAACGCCATCCGAAAACATCGCAATACCAGGGAGAAGCGCGCGAACGACCAACTCGATATGTCGCGTACACTACTGTACGACCGCCACCGCCACGGAAGGACCAGCTGTAATTGCTGTCAATGTGTCAGCCGAATCAGCACTCCTCTCGATCGTACGGTTGGAATCACTGTAAAACGTTGCGGTCCAAAATTCAAACAGTAGAATACGGTATCATTCCAGCAAGGCGGTGAGTCCAGTGGCACCTCCAGGGCTACAACTGGAGCCGCGCGAAAATTTGTCTCACATTTCATGTTCTTGTCATCCTTTCCTCGATTCTTCGCACCGTTGGCTTTTTCTCGGGTTGCCGAGAAACCGGATCTGGAGCGGTGGACCCGACCATTGACCAAGGAGATGCCTAGCTTGCTATCATAAGGCCAACGGTAGCAACCTGGCACTTCCCATCATTAAGCCGCCAGTCATTCTCTTGCTAATCGTCATTCGCCTCGGCGCCCAACTGCCGATTGTATAGAAGTGAAACCGTGGGATTACTGTAGAGATAAGAGGGTTTTTAATTTGACAGTGATGACTATGCTTCCACTTGTTACCTCTGTGGGTATGTTTCAGAATGAGTGATGGGTACAATGACAGTACGAATGACGGGATCAAATCTAGGAGGACCAGATGCCGAGTGAGCGCTTAATGAGGTGGCAGCCAACGACAACCTAATTACCAGTAACCATGAATAATCACGGAGAGAGACCAGTAAGGATTTAGATGGGAGGTGAGGACGCGGTAGGAAATGGGCGCCCATAATCGCGTCTCCATCGCAGACTCGGAACCCAATCGTATCGTTGTACAGTATGAGAAACGCGCGACTGCCGTAAGCAAATGCGGGAAGGGACCTGAACGGGTTTGATTGTCATTCAGAAGATGGCCCGCGGTTCACTCTTTGTTATAGTACTAGCCAAGTACAGAAAAATTGTACGCCACAAGTCTCGCATCCATGGATAGGCGTCATAACTCGCCAAGCTTTCATACCCTATAGAAATAGTCGTTCCCTATACCAGTCGGAATAAATGCCTATTTCAATTTCGCAAACATCTCCTTTGAGGATTCCAGGGTAGAAACCTCGGCTTCTAAAGTTTTCCTCTGCAGTACATCAGTTAATGAGAAATCATTGATCAGGAAAACTGGCAGGACGCACCCTGTCCTCGTTTATGATCCGCACATTCTCGGGAACAGTCTCAGCGTAATCCGATTGTGCTTCTACCTTTCTGACCTTGTCCAAGTTCAATCGCGCGAGCTGAAGTTTCTTTTCGCACTTGGCAATCTCGGCATCAAGGTCGACCAGGCCCTGAATTCAGGATCTCACAACGATCAGACAAAGTATGGAGAATAGGCCCAAGCGGGAGAGAAGAACTTACGCGCACGATGATGTGCACGCTAATCGTGGATGTGATAACAGCTGACCCGCATCCTTGCGGGATCTCGCTGACATCGCGTACAACTCCCACGGACTTGCAGCCTTTGGTAAGTGTGGTGATGACGTTTTTCTGAGCCTCGAAAAGTGCTGCTTCGTTACTGTCCTGAATGTGAAGGAAGACTGTACACGGTCATCAGAAAGGGGCAAACTTTGTCTGTTGTCCCGACCTACTTTGAATATCCGACTGAAGATTATAAGACGCCGCGAGTGAGCGGCCAGCCCGAATTGTGTCGAAGAGCAAGTCGAATTGTTTGTCTGCCTCCTCAAATGCAAATTCCTTCTCCTACAACGCGTTCGGCGATGCACACTCAAATCATGGCACAGAACTACGTACGTATACAGGGAACCTTGACACCATAATTGACGGTGTCGGGTCATTTGGCCGCCTAGAGAGGCGTTGCCATAGCTCCTCCGTCACGAAGGGCATGAAAGGATGAAGCAGTCGTAGACCATGGTCTAGACACGTGTAGAGCGTCTGCTGGGCCGAAATGCGACTTTTTGCTGGCCCAGAGGGGTCTGTCATGGGTTTCATGGCTTCCTGTTTTTGCATCAGCTGTCAACCAGCTAACCAAAATACTATGGCGACAACGCACAATATAGACGTCACAGAGTTCGTAGAGCCAAAAGTTGTACACAGCATTAGTTGCGGCCATAAAGTTGCGTTCGCTGAGTTGCTTGTTGGTCTCTGCAGCAGCGATGTTAAGTTTGTGAAGGATCCATTGCTCGACGAGACTTTCATTGCCAGTGGGCTGTTACAAGACCAGGTTCCTAGTCAAAGAATATAGTCGATCGAAGTTGAAAACAGACCTTCGATGTTGGCTCGGGTCTGAAAGATTCGTCAAGCTTCAACATAGCGAATTTAGTTGCGTTGAAGACCTTGTTGCAAAACTTGCGATAGCCTTCGACACGCAAGATTTCGAGGTTAATGTCACGCCCTGGAATCTTTCATCAGTTACGGCACCAGACAGAGTACAGAAGGCGGTTGGTTACCTCCGCCACTGTAGGCGCAGAGCGCGAAACGCAACGCATCGGTACCGCATTGTGGGATGCCTTTGGGGAAATCCTTCTTCTGACCCGACTTGGCCTTTTCGATTTCCGCCGCGTCGAGGTTGCCTTCGTGTAACTTTTCATGAAGCTTCTCCAGCGTCAGACCCTGAATGACGTCAAGAGGGTCGATGACGTTCCCAAGGGATTTCGACATCTTGCGACCGTGGGCGTCGCGGATCATCGCGTGGCAATACACTTCGTGGAAAGGCACCTTTCCAGTCAGCCATATACCGAGCATCACCATACGTGCCACCCAGAAGAATAGAATATCCCATCCCGTCTCCAGCATCGAGGTAGGGTAGAACTTCTCAAAGTCTGGGGTCTGTAGAGAGCACAGCGTAAGCTAAGCAAGGGTCACAAATAACCTATTTACCTTCTCGGGCCAACCAAGGATGGAGAAAGGCCAGAGACCAGAGGAGAACCACGTGTCAAGTACATCCTCGTCCTGCTCTAAAGTGAAGTTTGAGCTTCCTGCGAGTTTCTTCGCCCGCTCCCTGGCCTCTTCTAGGTTACGGCCCACGACCCAATACTTGCCATCGGTACTCTAGAACAGACATGTAGCAAAGCAAAGAGAGTAAGCGAAAACCCTTACGTCTCGTTCCTGGCCCTCAATATGCACGAAATACGCCGGACAACGATGGCCCCACCAGAGCTGACGCGAGATACACCAATCTTGAATATTCTCTAGCCATCTAAACCAGTCACCTTCGGACTGCTTTGGCGCTATATGAAGCTCGCCAGCCCTTGTGCGCTGTGGAGGGTCCCCTCTTCAATACCTTGAAGAAGTAGCGAAATAAGACCTGCCTTAATGGCTTCTTCGGCGAGAGGTTTGCAATCCACCCACCACTGGGGCTTGAGCATGGGCTCGATGACGTCGCCAGACTTACTGTATGAACGTTAGATTTGCGCCACGTTGACGATGACCTACGCACCTGCATATGGGAATTTGCATGGGATTATCCTTGGCCTCGATGTATAAGCCGAGCTCCTTCAACTTCTTCACGACCTCCACACGTGCGTGGAAACGCTTCATTCCCTACGGTAGACTTTGATCAAGACAACCAAGAGTCTACCACAGCGGGCTACGTACCTGGAAATGAGGTCCAGCGTTGGCATTGAAAGTGCCATCATCATTCAGAATGTTGATAAAGTCAAGCTTGTGTCGCACGCCAACATCGTAATCGTTAGGATCATGAGCGGGAGTAATCTTCACGGCACCGGTCCCAAAGGACATGTCAACGACAATGTCATCCGTCACTATTGGAATACGACGGTCTACGAAGGGATGGACAGCAAACTTTCCGTGAAGATGCTGTGGTACCAAGTCAGTTGCTACACAGGTCTCCGGACAAGGAAGATAGGTCATTCGCCTTATAACGGTCATCGTTAGGGTGCACAGCGATAGCAGTGTCCCCAAGCATAGTCTCTGGACGTGTGGTCGCCACTATTATCCTTTCGTCTACGTCGATGGTATCATATCAGTACATGAAAACGCTCCGATATGAATTTGCCAAACCCGAATTCTCGATGGCGTAGGCAAAGGACGTGATGACACCAAACTCAAACTTCTCTTTGGAGTCATAGCCTGGTACGCTCAAAAATGTCCGCTTCTCAAGTTGTTTTTGGTCGACCTGCACAAACAACTTGTTAAGAAGCATGCCTTGCAGCATCATGAAAGCACCGACCTCAAGGTTCGAGAGTGTGGTGTTGAGCCGGACACACCAATTCACAAGACGGTTCGCGCGGTATATGATCCCTTCCTCGTGCAGACGACAGAAGTTCTCGACAACAGCTTTTGAAAGTTGCTGGGACAAAGCGGAGGTGGGTATGGAGAATTGGGTTTCAAAAGGCCAACTCACGGGATTCATGGTGAAGGCAACACGAGACCAGTCGTAGCTGCCACCAAGTCTATGAAGTTGATTTGTGATACGTTCTTGGTACCTATACAGAACAGGTTTAGGGATACCCTAACAGTAGGAAATAGCACCGCACTCGTTCTTCCAGTCCATCACGGTTTCCAAGAATTTCGTACGACCCAAATCATGACGCGTCCTGCCCGATGATTTGAACAACCTCTTTTCGACGACGGATTGCGTCGAAATGCCTGCGTGGTCAAACCCAGGAACAAATAATGTGGTCTTCCCCAACATGCGGTACCTTTTAGGGGTCAGAGCAGAAGGAGCGTTCCCCGCCTCTACTCACCATCGCACGAGTGCATCCTGGATGGCAGTCGTCAGCGCGTGGCCAATGTGTAGGCTTCCGGTTACGTTCGGAGGCGGCGCGGATATTACGAACAGACCCTCGGGTTTGGGTCTGCCATTGGCATCGAGTACGGGCTTAAAGAAGCCTTGCTCATGCCACCAATCGTACCAAGCGGATTCGACAGCAATTGGATCATAGCCAGCAGCCATGGGCCCAGACAGATCTGCAAAGTATGATGGATCAGCATGGCGCGCAATGGGGACCAGTTGCGAGCTGTTGCGTGCTTGACATGGCAATGAAGGCGGTATTCGAGACCTTGCATCATATCTAACCATGCATATATTGAACGAACAAACTCACCCTTTTTCTGGCCCTTCGGTGTTGTGTTGACAAATGGGGCCACTTCTTCCCTGGTGGCCTTCTCCTTAGCCTTTTTCTCCCCCGCGGGGGTAGTGGACACGGCTTTGGCTGCTTTTGCAGCGAGCTTGGCCTCTTTCTCTAACCGCTTAGCCTCCTTTTTTGCTGGATAATAGTGATGGTGAATCAGGTGTCTCGTAGTTGCAAAGGCTCTGCATACCTGCGCTCTTCGTGTTCACGTTGGATTCACTGCCTGACGGAGTCGCAGCTCCAGAAGGAGGGTCTGATCTCGCTAGCACGATAGATTGTTGAGCTTGTGACATGGTACTGTAGCGAAAGACGCGTCTGGATGGGACTATGAGAAAAGATCGATGTAGCCTCGATCCGAGCATATGTCCTTCGAGTCACCACCGATGGCCGAGTCACTCACTCTCGTTCAGGTCACGCGGATGCCAATCTGGCACGTGCCTCTCCCAAGTTCATGCCTGACATACCTAGCAAGTGTTGGGACAGTGAGGATATGCTCATTACTTTTAAGCATGATGGGACTACGTCGCCATATTTCAAGCCTTAAACACTGGGGGGACGTGGAGAGAAGGGAATGGCTCTTGATCTTGGTAGCCCATCTGACGGTAGGTCGCCGATGGATCTGCACGGGGCTGTACACTGAGCATGAAAGGGCATAAACCATAGCATCTTTCAGAATAGACTCTGGAGCACGGCCTTTTCGTGAGGCGATGCCAGTGATGGCGTAGGTCATGTTCTCATACTTGTCTGCAAACTCTACGAGCCATGAGTTTCGCCCTGGCTTCGCTGTCCTAATACCTGGAGTGAACGCTGGGCAGCAACATCAGAGACAGTCAATCGTCTATCGTGTGTGATCCGCACTTGAGTTTTGTGGTCGCAGGAACATCAGCACCGTATACTGTGTCATCATACACAATCACGTTCATGATAGCTTCAATTAATGCAAGGAAGCGGTCATCTTTCCACGACTACCTGACTGGAATGGAATATACTATATCAGAGCCGAGAACAGCTGTTTTCACCTGCTTTCAACTCCACAGAAAACACTCCGACAAACTCACGCAATAGCTGAAGTTATTCCAAATAGTGGCTATTCTATGAACTATATAAATACAACTCGACCCGATAGTACGAGTCGCAATCCCTCAATAGTAAAGTGCGAGTACAAACAAGAAGTCGTGAAGGGGACCAGTAGTAAGACATACATATGCAAGAAAGTAAAGGGGTGAAGCACACGGATGAAGATAGCGGGCATGATGAGGGCATATATGAATTATATGTCTAGATCTAAGTGCCCGCGCGCTGCACCGCCCGACCGAACTCCGAGCCACCATACCTAAGGGAGCCGACGTTCCCAAACGTATCGATGCCACCTGGGCCGGAAGAGGAAAGGAGGGCTGATAGGGCATCGGCGCGCGCAGAGATGGGCGTACGCGGTGGGAGGGAGGACGCGCCTGAAGAAATGGACGCGCTCGATAGAGGGCGGCCTTGCACGAGCGCTGGCGTCGACGCTGCGCTTGGCACGGGAGGTGTGGATTGCGGTAGTTGTGGGGTTAGGACAGGTGATGGGGCCGGCTGAGCGAAGAAGTTATCCGACGCAAAGGGGTTATTCGAACTAGGAACCGCGAGGTCAGCGTCGGAGGTATTGAAGTAGAAGCGGCACAGCAGGCTTACCCAAACGCAGTCTTCTGTGGTAAGAGCGAGGGTTGCTGAGAAGCTTGCAACTGCGCGCCCTGGAGCTGTAAGGCATAGTACTGCTGCTGCTGTTGTGCTGCAGCATCTGCTTGCTGTTGCGCATATGCCGCCTGCAGCATCGCCTCATATTGCGCCTGTTGGGCGTATGGGTCGAACGCGGTGAACTGTGCCTGTACCGCGGAGGGGTCGTACGAAGTTGCATACGACACAGTCGTCATCTGCGGCGGGAGCGATGTAAACTGTGGTCGAAGCTGCCACGGTTGGGACTCGTCGACCGTGAGATCTATCAGGTTACTAAGCAGAGCGCATCGGGTGAAGTCGGTTAGGAAGGCGACGAAGGGTTTCGAGCAGATGCGTGGCCTTACCTGGGCGCAGGCTTCGGATCGTCGAACAACCCTTCTTTGCCTTGCTCCGCGAGCCGTCGCCGGCGTTCTGCCTCGTCTTGTTCGCTTAGCTGCAGCGCCCGCTTGAGCTCCTGCTCTTCCCGACTGGGCTTTTTCGGCTCCTGCTGCTGCGGGTGCGGGCGCCGTGAGGCCACCTCTGACGGTTCGTCATCACTCTCGCTGGTCTGCCTTCCCGCCATGCGATCGCGTATCCGCTTGCGCCGGCGCCGGGTCTCGGCCAGGTTCTTATCGTCCGAGAGCAGACGCGAGAGCTCGCGAGCACGCACGCGAACGTCGGCACCGACGTCGCGGCCGTAGTCGTCGGTATGTTGGAATTCAGCGAGCGTTTTGATGATATAAATGTTGTCGCGGAAGTACTGGGCTACCTTGGGCGAGCCGCTGTGCAAGAGGTATTCGAGGACGACGAGGGACTATCGGTGATTTGTCAGTTATCGGAGGAGCGCATGGATAGCGGGGTAGGGTCTGATCATGAGCGCACGTACTTTGTATACGTGTCGCCAGTATTTGCCCTTATCGTTCAGACGTTTGTCCAACATGCCGACGATGTCTAGATAGTCTTCACTATAGATTGGCCCGCAAATGAGAAGAAGAAATGGCCATGTGAACGAGCAAACACACTGGTTGTAGGACATCTGGGCCAGCTCATGCATCTGCGCTCCACTCGGGAGAACATTCTCGTTACTTGTGAGCGTGCGGACCTTTGCCTCGGCATCGGAGTATCCGTTAGTGACGTTCTTCACAGCCCGTAGGGTACCCTTGAAGACCATGCTGTGGGCAATGCTGCGGACTCGGTGCGGAGTATCTTGGGGGGTTCCGGATGGCAACCACTGGGGGTTGATGGATCGGATTAAACGGGGAGGGAAATCAGGCGAGTCGGGGAGAAGGGAATAATATTTGTACTGAAAGGGGCTGTGTCGGACTGGAGCATAATGTAATGCAATGAATGGCCTGATTCTGGCGTCGGCGTCATAAATTCAATCTGCATCGTTTCGTTTCCGATGCGGCCTTGATCACGCTCGATCCATAAACAACGGTCAATCGGTTGTATAGTTGGGCCTACCGCGAGTATCGTTGCTAGCATTTGTGTTGTAGTTACACTGTCCTTTGGGTACTTGAGGCGAACAGGAATGATGAAATGAAACATGCTAACTAATGATATCGCGTTGCTGACCTTATCAGAGTTATGGCCACGTCATTCGTCTTACTCAAATCTTACAGAGACAAGGTTTCCACGCTCGCTTGGCCTTTCGTCTCATTCGCATGCATGCAACGAGGCAATGTTCTTGTAATGTTAGCTGAACAAGCAAGACACAACACGTTGAACGGCCAATAATGTTGTTTTCCTTGGTTTCTTTTTCCTTTCATTTATTTTCCGTTTCGGAGCCGGAAAGATGTTGTACCGGCGCATCGCGTCATACGGCATCTCTAATGGGTCTCGATCTTGCTGCGCAGCACTAGGCCCCGTTTCATGACAAAAGCGTCCCGACAACTGCCGCCCCCCGCGAGGCTGCTGTAATACAGCGTCGATGCTTGGACGAGTTCCGCCAAAGAATCACTTGAAAGTCGATTTCAATGTGTTACGCCGAATGACTCACGGTGCTCAGGCTACACACCTGTGCAATTCACCCTTACGGATCCTCCATCAAAGCCCAGATACAGCTTGACCCTGAGCGGCGTAGGTACGTTCTGGTGGGACGCTCACAATAGGACCCTGCAATGCATGTTCAGCCTCTCACCTGTGTTGATAAGTAATAGAGGAAATCTGTGCGGTGTACTAGTACACCGCCGCACTAGCCAATGCTGTGTCCTAGTAATTGGCAATTTGTGGGGTGTTTGATATCAAGCTGTGCCGACTTTATACCAGGAACTCTTGATTCGACGTTCCCCAAAGTGCTGCTCTGGCCTATTCAGGCGCCAATCACTTAGTATCCATAACAAGCATCTACTAGGCGTGTATGCGTCCCGACCAGCTATTTCACTTCCGAGATTCAAATTATCCATACCTGGACCGTATGGATCGGAACAGAAACTGCAACGCATCCCTTACGGCGAAGAGTCCTGTAAACGACACTGGGTAGGTAACATCGGTGTTCGCATCGTCGTCAGTTGGGACATGTTGATTTATGCGAAGCTGATTATATCCGCCCACAACGTGCAATCGAATGCTATGGGGAACACTTCACGTTTTCATTTGGGACTGACTAGCCACCTGGAAATTCTACTTTGGCTTGGTTACTAATGGTACAGGGCCATGCGCATGCGCAAAAAGTCGTCATACTTCGCATTCCTTTTGGTAACCTTTTTCCTTCTGTGGGACGCTGCTCTGTATACCCTACCCCATAGTCCTTCCAGTTTTCTCAATAAACAGGCCCGGGTTCAAAGTGACAAATTCGCTACACTTGAAACTGAACGTGGGAGGCTTTTTCGATATGTGGGGTTGCTTTGATCGACTACTCGGATTGATCGACTTCTGGCAATGGACACAAAAGCGAGTTACAGTTCTGGTGCCCTTTTTTCATACGCTGCTGAGGCTCACAATATTCCCATGTAGTGTAGTGGATACATCTTACTTAAGGGGATCTGTACACGTCGTTTAAGTCGACTAGAGGTCATTTCCTTTCCAACCTTGGCTAGCGTCTGAGTTAAAGCTTGCAACTGCGGTGCGCCACGATAGATATAATGTTGATCTACATGTGCCGCAGTTCTGGTTGCCTTTTCGACTTGGGTCTCTAAATTGAGCGAGATGTTGTCATCGTGAAGCTATCCCATGGAGATGTTTTGAAAGGCACATGTGTATACTCCTAGATAATGTGTCGAGTAGCTATTCTGCTTGTAGGCAGATCATTGATGATACCGTATGAGCGTCGGTATCGATACAATGTTTGCATTCTGCCCACAAGTGATACCTCAATTCAAGGGTACCTCGTATCCGTCATCTCCACATGGGTAAAGACAAAATGCATAGGACTGGGTAGGATTCGGAGATGGCCCTTAACCCTTAATGAAAGTTGAAGCCAGTCACGGTGTCGAAGTCTTACTTACGTACATACGCGAGTGTCACTGACCACGTGACGTGACGCGGTATTAATGGCCGCGATTCGATGACTGTGAGGGATGACTACGATGACCAGAACACCCGAAGCGAATGCCGCAGGAGGGTATACAAGAGAAAATAGTACTAATAGCGATGGCGTAGGTTTCCAAAACAGAGATATCTTCCTTTCCTGACAACTGATCAACTTCCTATCTACCCATGGTCAGGGTCCACAAAGACGGCTTTTCTCGCTACCAAACGGGGAACCTGCATCATTCCTTCTTCACAACTTTGACAATGCGAACTTGACAGAACGTATCGTCGTGAGTTTCTTGCTACCGTTTCTTACACATGCTCGATTCAGACACCTTCGCTAGGGGCACGGTGGCCGGATCACAGATGACGACTCCACTGCAGACGTGATTCTTACCATACGTCCGAATGAATACGAGTACATGAAGGATAAATACGCCATCTCACGGAAGATTTATGTTCGCATGTCGGGGTTCGTTGATAGGTGTATCAACGCCCGTCGGTTCCAGCTCGCTCCAGTTGTTGAGAAGGGTGTCCCAGGACGTAGACTAGGATCTCGGTGAGGCATCCGTTAATATATTCGTATTCTTCTACACTTGCTTACGAAGACAGTCGGACTGAGTTCACAGCGGAAGACGACGAAAACCTATGCCAGTATATAGCTGAGGTTCTGCCTGATAGAGGAGAAGGCGGGCGTACGGGCCACTTTATATATACCGATTTGATACGACGCGTGAGTAATTTTGACTTTCAACGCCAATAGTTCTCACTTCCTTTCAGGTCAATGAACATGGCCAATACAGCTGGGCGCGCCGCCATCCCAAAGATGGTTGGCGGGAGCGGTATCGCAAAAATCGGGATCGCATGGACCGTAGGATTGCTGAAATCGTTGAGGGATGCCCACCTGCACTCGATGGGAAAGGGCAATACATGTCCAGGAGATTTGGGCGGATTGAGCAAGACCCTGAATTGAATGCTTACAATGACGATCTAGTAGGCTTTGACGAGGATGAAGGACGAGATTCGCCAACAGATGATGAGGGTGCCCCGGTCCGGGCAAAGAGAGTGGATGCCCAACCTGAAGAAGAGGAAGAGGAAGAGGAAGAAGACGAGTGGCAGGCTGCAATGCACTCGCCCGGGGCAACTAGCCCACGCAACCAGGACACTGAGCTAGCGGAGGAGGAAGCTGGTGAGCAGACTACAGAGCCCCAGCCCGAAACAAGTTCCCGCACGAGGGCGGCTACACGGCGAGGTCGTGTCACACCCAGTGGAGCACTGGCGTCGAAAAGGCGCAGAAAGGTCGGTTTGCTTTTCTCCTCACTTTGTTCTCGTCTGATTGATTATGCATCGTGTCCGAAGGACGCACAGGAGATTTTGGGGGGTCCCGTCCTTGATGACCCCGATGCGACCCTACGAGGTACTAAAGTTGGTGACAAGCTCGCCGAGGAACGTGAACCTTTCCCCGTTAGCCCCGAACCACCCAACTCCTCAGCAACCGCCGTTCAAGCAACGCAACCTGAGACCAGGAGCAGAAAGCGAGGAAAGCCAAAAGCACGACCACTCGTGCGTCCTGTGTCACCCCGCCGGACGCGCGCTCGTTCGCGATCGGTCAACCCGCATGATTCCACTTCACAGACCGTCACACGGGCAAAGGCAAAGGCTTCTGCCGCTGCTGTCGCAACAGCCCCGGAACCCATCCCCGAATCCCAGATTTTTGACGAATTCGTAGCGCACTCAGACTCTGATGACGAGGGCGAAATGCATGAGGTCGAGGCAAACTTGCAGGCTAGCGTCGGATCTCGAGGTGCGTTGCTAGTCACAGGTCTGGCTATTTTACTTTATCAGCCTGAATTAACATCATCGCGCCTTTTTTATTTAGGGGCCTCACTGGCCGAGAAGCAGGCACATAGTCCTAGAGTAAAGGGTTCGCGAACCTCCCGTCGTTTACAAAGTTCATCACCGAACGTCGCGGCATTCGCCAATCCTGATGACTCTAACGGTGACGAAGAAGAGGACGAGCTCGAGGAGGACTTAGACGCCGAACTTCTAAAGCATGTCAGGAAATTGGAAGGACATGCACAGGCGCGGGAACTAGCGCCGCCGCCGCTCACGGCCAGTCAGAAGAAGGGCAAGAGCGACGACAACGAAGACGACCCTGAACGTAGTTCGTCCGAAGAGGTCTTTCCGTCTCCTGGGACCCGCGCTGGTGCTGAGAAGAGACGCCGCACCCAAGCTGCTAAAGTTGCGCCTTATGTCCCGCCGAGGGGCACAAGGGCTGCGTCCATGGTCGAGAAGGAAAGGACGCGTGACGTCGCGGGGCGCCGCAAGTGATGCCTCCGTAGACATATCGTTATGAGCTTGTATTCTGTGGTGTTACTAACGCGCTTTCTGAGCCCACTCCCTGCTTCTCAAGGCCCTTCCTGTTGCCATTTCGTTTGAATTTCTCTCCATTTACGGCACTATAATATCCTTGGCTGACAACTGTTTCTTGCTTCTGGACACCCGGCTTCTATTGTTTTTGTGGCTCGGTGAAGCAACGTTTAATTTTATAATGTGCATACCGTATCGCTATAGTTGACATCACAGTCAAATGGGGCCGTACTGGGATTATCAGAGTTTTTGGTGGGTCGCCATGTGCCTGCTTATGGTTCCCTGGTTCACTGAGCCGCCTGCCCATTCTCCAATTCCATGTTTTATGCAGTAGTTCATCCATCTACTTCACCAAACATAGCTTCCTCAGTTTTATAATAGTCCTCTTATGGAAATACATCATGAACCACGGAGTGCCGTCTACAGGTTGTTTGTGCTCTCATTATGCCCATACAGTACTGTACGTAGCCCAGTAAATCCAGAAATCTAGGAGAGTTGGGGCCAGGTTGACCTCTCGAACGGAAACACCCGAGGCGAGTCAAACCTGTTCTTCTGGTTGAATCCCTAATGATGTCTGTTGTTCTCCACGAACGGCATTTTCGTCCCCTTCTTGACGGATATCACGCACTCTGGCATTTGTGTTCCTGCATTTTATTTGTACAAAAGCCGTTAGAAGAGTGACAAGCCACGAGATCTGCCGGCAGCTCGGGTTTACACTCACAGACGGTTGACGAAACTTTCCGGGCCACGGAAGATGAAGAGATCATATACAAGGCATGCTACGAGACCGCCGCAGCATGAGCCAATGATGGGACCCCAGATCCAGTAGTGATGACGAAAAGTGAATACTGTCCGTTTGTCCGAACATTATGTCAGTACACCCCCAAGGCTATGAAAGAGGTCAAAGATTGCACGGACCTTGCGCTCCGTACCCCACCATTGCCGTCATGATACGTGGTCCAAGATCACGCGCGGGGTTGACGGCATAGCCTGCATGTAGTACATTCGTTAGCCTGCTGCTGAAGTAGGCGACGAGCACGGGTCGTGGCCGCGAGACGTACCGCTCTGCATCCCGAAAGCGGCACCGATGCATAGAATGGCGAAGAAGATGGCCAGGGGGATGAGACTGGGATGCAGCCCACTGTTGCGTTTATCGGTGACGGAACACACGACGAAAAGGAGGATGAAGGTGCCAATAAACTGGAAACGAGATATGAGGTCATTCAACGCGGTTGACAAGGACTCTTACTTCGTCGAAAAAGCAGTTGGCAGAGGACATGTAGGCGAGCTGCACAAAAAAGAAACACATTGCATCAGATAGAGCACAGAGAATAGAGTGAAAGGACAAGAAAACGAAACTGGGTAAGTAGAGAATAGCCCGGCAGTTTTGAGCGTACGCTGACCGTTACCGCCCTC
Organism: Russula virescens; assembly: GCA_003316435.1. Lineage (NCBI taxonomy): Eukaryota > Fungi > Basidiomycota > Agaricomycetes > Russulales > Russulaceae > Russula > Russula virescens. Next base: position 11,710 of record QFEY01000825.1, on the reverse strand, counting down.
GAAAATGTTGATGGCATTTGCGTAATTGGCGTAAACGACGAGTGCTCCCAGCCATGCGCCGATGAGCTGACCAAAAATGTAGGTGACAGCCTTGAGCCACGGAAGGCCTCGAAAAACAGCCATGCAGAGAGTCACCTAGAAAATAGAGCGAAGTCATCAGAACGTAAATGCTCAGTATTGATAAATTAGAACGTACGGCGGGGTTAATGTGGCCACCAGTTATTCCAACGGAAACCCATACGCCCAAGGCAGCACCTGGAAGAGCGCCACGGTCAGCCTAGCAAAGAACGGCATGTTGCCTTACAGACCGCAACCCCAAGCGATGTTGAAGCCGAGATAGCTACCCTTCGGAGAGGGAGAGACGTCCGTATCTGCGCTGAGCCCAAATTGACAGTTAACGCCGTTCCCAACCAGTATAAGGATCATAGTCCCGAGCATCTCCGCCGCGGGCTCCCTGATTAGTTCTCTTGGGTAGGTATAAGCATCGCGCCCATTGTGTTATCGAAGCGCAGGCTAACCTCATTTTCGCCCATTGATTTGGATGCCGAGTAGGGGGTGTTGCTGGTACTTGGGTTGAGGATGGGTGATCCAATGGCAGTGATTCACCTTTGTCATCTTGCACTTCTCCATCACCAATACTTTTCGAAAACTGGAGGGGCAAGGACATGATGGTTTAAGGGTTTCGAGAAAGGCAGCGAGTTACGCGAGGCAGGTTAGTTCGTGGTCTTATGTATGTAACGAATTTGACGAATTTGACGAGGGAGATCGGAATTGATATAGGGTGCGAAGAACTTGTGTTACAGAAGCCAACCTACCTTCAGACTGCATGGAGAGAAAGCCAAAACCAACGCCCGCCTGGGCTCTGTCATTCCCAGAACCACGCTCCCGCCCACCTAGCATGTCCCCGGATGCCTTGTACGAGCTGACTACTACAAAGGCCGCAGCTGTCGATTTCGTTATCGTTGACGTACGACGAACTGACGTAGACGTAGGTCAATTCCCGTTATCCATACCACAGGTTGCGAGTCTCACGTTGGTCATACTTCATATTAGGCCATCATCCCTGGTGCCATCAACTTGCCAGCACAGACGTTCTATCCGCTGCTCCCGACGCTGGTACCTCTCCTCACAAAGATTCCGATCGTGGTCTTCCATTGCTCATCGTCACTCGGACGAGCCACACGCTGTGCTGGGTGGCTTATTGATGCCCTTCCGCCGGATTCCAAGTGTACGGTCTTCATCCTGGAAGGAGGAATAAAGGCGTGGCGCGCGCGCTTTGGGGAGGACAAACGGATGATAATAGCGATGCCGCTTGAAGAGAGCGAGGGGACTGGGACTGGGACTGGGACTGGGGCGTGAAGATCAGTAGGATGGGCGGGTGGGTGCACAGTTAAATTTCGGGTTGGGACGCTAGATGAGAAAACTTAACACTGATTGACCTTAGGTCAGAAGTTTGCATAATGTGTCTCGTGGATATAAGCACACATGACTATTAGATATAGTGTGGATGAGTGATTCTCATTAACCTACTGTATTGTCCGTCCATTAGCGCTGAGCCTTGTAGAGTCCCCTCTGCTGCCAGAAACGAGGGATGAGGGAACTTGGGCAAAACCAAGCCAAAACACTTATTGGACGTAAATATTGTGATAAGTGCTGTAAGTGCATTTTTCCCACTTAAAAATCATTCATTCATTCTTACTAACCGCATCTAGGGCCGCATAATGTGCACTCCGAGTCACTAGCCTGAGGTGAGGTGGGTATTTGAGGCTATGCCCCGTTTCGTTTGAACACCGGAAGGGCCACGCTTTGTCTAAGGTAATATTGTGACAGCCCCTCTCGGCAGGACCTTTATTGGTTCTATCAAGGGCAAGCAATGACAACTTGGCGCCCTGGATGTCCTGGATGGGAGAATTAAAGACACAGTGGGCGCCATAATTGGTCCAGGCCTTATGCGGACTCCGTCAGAGGCACGAGGCACGGGGCACTCGACATAAAGGCCCAGGGTTGGCTTCTGTGCACCTTTCTTCCGTAACACTCTGCATGGTCTTTCCTCACCTTCTTTCCGTTTGGCTTTTGCTTGAGACCGTTTGTCACGCCTCTGCATTTCATGTTTGGGTGCGTGGTGAGCCTAGGCCATCCTTTATTGGCAAAAGGGACCACATATCTGGCCTGGAGAATAGCCAGAACCTGAACTACCTGGTTAATGTCACCGTAGGGGGGCAACCGTTACAAGTCCTCATAGATACAGGAAGGTGAATCATGCAGTTTGGCAGCCTCACCATACACACGGTGATCACACGCCTGCGTCAGCTCCGACTTCTGGGTTGCGAGTACAATATCAACTGCCTTTGATACGGGTGTGCGCTCAGACATTGCCTACGCTGTTGGCGAAGTGTCTGGTGAGTGATTCACATCAGAATATCTAGGTAAAGTTACATACCCTTTACACACTAGGGGACATCAAGACAGCACAGTTGGAGTTTTTGGGGTATACAATTCCGGATCAAGCATTCCGTGAGTGGACCTCACTAAGCTTTCTTCCCAATCTTTATCTTTCGTCACACAGTGGAAGTTACTTCATCGTCAAACACTCCTCCCATGTCAGGGATTCTGGGCCTGGGACCTAATAGAGGTTCGAGAATACACGCTTCTCTCAACGACCGACCCCAGGGCGACACGGTGCTCGAACGCATATTCCGACAGAACGCTTCGGCTCCAAACTTCCTCACAGTCCTTCTTGGGCGCTCGAATGACCCCATGGATAAGTACCCTGGCGAAATCACGGTGGGCGAGGTTCTGCAAGGCCTAGAGAACGTCACAAGCCAATCACGGGAGCCAGTTATGACTCTGCAGCCACCCGATGCCGCAAACCAGCATTGGCAAGTACTCCTAGATGAGGATGGGGTTATCGGACCAGATGGACAACCAATCCAGGTTCAAACTAGGGTTAATGGTAGTCAGAATCCGAAGAAGTTGACGGCGATCTTTGACACGGGATTTTCATTGGCCCAAGTTCCTCAGTGAGTGAATTGTGCATCACTGATCGCCTACCTTGTCTTTACAAGTTTTTTCAAAGGGAAGTGGCCAGTGCAATATACTCTGGCACACCGGGAGCATCTCTACAAACACTGCAAGGTCTCGGCTCAGTATGGGTCATACCCTGCGACGCTGAGATAAACGTCGCTTTCAAGTTTGGTGGCCAAACGTATCCTGTGCACCCGCTTGATACGAATTCCGATGATGCACTGACGAATCCAGATGGCCGGGTTTGCCTCGGTGCAGTATGTCCATTCTGTGGGACTTACATATATTATCTGAACCATCAATTCTAGTTCCAGCCTATCTCCTTCGACGCATCTCCAAATTATGACATGATTCTTGGGACTACCTTCCGTAAGCTCTGCGATTTCCGTGGCGGTCTATGTAATGTCTTCTAACCACAGTCAGTCCGGAATGTGTATCTCCTTATCGACTTTGGTGATTTTGTCGACGGCAGTGTAGACACCACCGCTGACCCATACATACAATTGCTATCCATCACGGACTCCGCAGTAGCCCATGCCGACTTCGTGAACGTCAGGCTCAACCACACCAGTACGGCTGTGTTCGCCACTCCTACGCCACCTGTCAATAAAGTATTCAACTCGAACCTGCGGCCCACTAACGGTTCATCCCAAACAAGCGACAGCGGCGACGTGAAAAACGCATTTTTGAAACAAAAAATTCCAATAATCATCGTGTCGTCCATCGGGGTCGCATTGATGTTACTCGGAATGATCGTAGTGTGCTGCACGCGCGACAAATTTGCCAAGAGTGGCCGATATAGCCTCGCGAACACGTACCGATCTTATCGGCATCTGGATGCTCCGGCGCCTCTAGGTGACCTCAGTCGGGTGCAAGGATATCATAGCAGGCCAGCGCATCCCAACTCGTGGGGCCGTCGCTGAGGTGTTAATTCCCATATTCTTATACATTTTTTCTCCGGAAGGGTTTGTGAACTTTAATTGGCCTGTACTGCGGGGGTTCATAAGGCGTTTTGTATGTCATTTTGGGGGAGGAATACCCTTGTACGAACGCTATAGATAGATGCATTAATTATTGTGCCCGTTATGACTCTGGTCCTTCCGAGGACAGTAACATGGCCGAGCGGGCGAATCTCTTCCTCTACCCACGAGCTTTCTGTTCACGGACAAAACAACTGTCCTCAGTAAACGTCCACCAAGGGTTAGGACATTTCTAAGGTGCGTTCTATTATGAATTTGCACTAAGTATGAAGTACGTGAGTATGTACATATGAGATAGGCATGATAACAAAATTCGAACTGCAACGACAATAACGATAGCAATATGCATGTTACTTTAACGGACAAAAAGAGGTTTAACTGACGGGGTGTCTCCGCTGGACTTGGAGGAGCGGTTATCCACGGAGCGGGAGTGCCGGCCAATGGCTTGTCAATGCCCGGACGTCAGACACTGGTAGACCCACCACTGTCCTGGTCATCTTGCGCCTAAGACAGAATGCTCGGAGGCGAGATAAAGGATGCATTCCGCTATGTTGAGATTCCGCATATGATAGCGGGCGGCTCTGATCACGCTCCAAGAGCGCTGGTGCTTGCTATGCTCTGGCCTTGAACAACTTCTGTGTGGCTATTGATCAGCAGGAGTTCTGATAAGTAGGGTGGGTGTACTAGCCTTGGGGATCGGCGGCCCATGTAGAAGTTGTGTCTTAAAGCTTAAGGTTCGATCGGAGCAACGACTTGGGCTGTTCGTGGTGAAGCTTCTGAGACAATAGTCCATCGCATCTTGCGTGGCCTTCCGCAATGCAACTGCTAGGTCGTATGCATAGAATGCGACACTGTTGCGCAGCGAGAGCCATGCATACACAGTCAGCACGCTATGTAGCGTCTCGAGACTCGCGAGGTCTAGCTTCGGTTTGGAGAGTAATCTCTTCGCCTGCTTCGCTGCGAGGACTTGCTCTAGGGTGATCAGCAAACCGCTTTTAAGCAAGATCTCGCGCAGGTCCACAGAGAATCTATTTTGGTACGTGTTGAGCACCTGACCCATAATCGCTTTACATTGATCGTCCATCGATGGGAAGGGACATTGTAGCATCATTGCACGCTCCGTGAACGTCAGGTCCTGACTGAAGGAGTCGATGTAGCGCATCGTCTCAGCTTCCTTGGCGTTTGGATCCATCACGGCCATACTCGGCGGGAGAACTGAACAGAAAAGGAGGGCGTCGCGTACAGTCGTTGCAAGCGAACTGCGGGGAAGGGCCTCGAAGATATCCATGATCGTGTCCGAGAAAAACCCGACCCGTGCATAGCGGAGCGGTTCTGGTTCTGTGTCTAATGCGGCCTTGAGAAGCGGAAGGTCCGACGGTTCAAGCGTGGTGACCACACCGCCTTGTACTCCCATACCGTAGCGACCTGCACGACCAGCAATTTGTTTAACCTGTGAGGCATCCAGGGGTATCTCCATCCACCCGTCCCATTTGCTCATGGTCTCGAAGATTACACGTCGGATTTTCCTTTTTGGAGGTTAGCTTGAGATACAGCGCGAATGGAGGATGCTTACAGATTGAGCCCCATTCCGACGGCATCGCTCGCGATCAAGACATCAACGCCGCTATTGGGATTATTAAACAAGGCAGCCTGCTCTGCACGTATCTCCGGTGGCAATCGGCCATAAATGACGGCACAGCGGAGGCCGGTTTTCTCCTCGATGTCCTTTTTCATGTTGAATATGTTGGACCGGGAAAATGTGACGACACAATCACCCCTCTGAATACGGGTCAAGTCGCGCTCGAGGCTTTGAGATGCGACTTCAAGTGGCGACAAACGCTGGTAATGATTGACAATGAGCTCGTCCCCAGTGACATCGGCGAGCGCTTGGACGATCGGAACAGCGCGCTCCTCACCGCATAGATGCAATTCATCCGCTGCGGCTCCCAGCACAGCAGCTGTCCAAGCAGATCCACGCTGAGAGTCTGCGATCATTTGGATCTCATCAATGACGACCACGTCGTAACGCTTGTCCAAGGAGAGCATCTCGACGGTGCAACTGTACAAAGTTGCACCTTCTATGTTGCGCCGTTCATCACCGGTGACCAGACTACAGGGACGGGCGAAGAGTGCATTTCCATGTTTGAGCACAGCATGAGGGGTTCCAGGTGCTTGCACGTCGAGGTTTGAGGTCTCGTCCACTTCGTAGTGATCGGTAGCTTCGGCACCAAGAGGTACGATTTGGCCGGTGTTTAGCCGTTCATAAATTTCGTGTGCGAGAAGTCGGAGGGGGCCTCCGTATGCCCCCACGCGTGAAGCGGCGAGGGTCCGCAAAGCCGTGTGGGTTTTGCCACTGTTGGTGGGTCCGACATGAAGGATAAGTTTTCGACGCATTCTCCGAGCGAGTGGGAAGTTATCTGCGAGACGTGTGAAATCAACGGCTGTACGTAGTCGTGCCATTCGTTCCAAAGTGTCCCTCGAGGCTATGCATTCCAAGGCCTTTTGGTGACGCGGGTCCGTGGCCCAAGTATACAGAAAATATGTTAAGGCCTGATCAATAGCCAGCGTTTTTGAAGGAGGGGTCATGTCGCGGAACAACCGTGTCAACTGTGCTGGACTCTTCTCTCCGAACCTGAGTGAATCGCCATTCTGAATATCGCGCGTGAAAGCCGTTAACAGTTCAGGCAGTTCCCGCTGTGGAATACCGAAGCGGAGGAGACGCTGTCTTACTCCGACCTTTGTTGCCCACGATAGAACCTCCCGCTGGAATAGTCGTGCAAGTTTCGTAGTATGCCCGCTAGGTGGCGAAGTGGTATTGGGCAAAGTGGATAATTTGGGGGTGGATGGGCATGTTCGGGCCGATTTCGTCGAATACTTGCAGATGGTGTATCTCGAGTATGTCGAAAATCCGGGTCGTTCGCTCCTGTGTGCGAGAGGATGAAAGAGCCTCTGCATGAGAGATAAATGACGCTAACTTTCGGCAGGAACGTGTTAAATATCGACAGAAGAACCAAGCCCCACTTTACGTACCACAATGCCTATTAAGACCTTGGCCTAATACGCTGTATACGCTCGAGATATGGTCGGCTGGCTTGAAGGCCTGGTGACTGGAGCAGTGGGGCGTTCGGAGCAAAAAGAGTGGAGTCACGTGGTCAGGTCAGACTTAGTTTCGACCTTTGGTTGTCAGACTTTCTTCGCCATTGCCATCCATTTGCCATCCCCGACACTCGAATTCAATTAATATGGCGTCAGTTGCACCGTCACGACTCGCCGCGTTAACGCGTCTCCGCAGCGTTATATTTCAAACATCATACAACCCGACATCCCAACGCACCGGAGCGAAATATCTCAAACGTCGCCTTCGCGGACCTTCCATGATGGAATACTACCCGCATCAGCTATCCATCTCAGCTATTAACAAGGAGTTTGAAGGATTAGATCTAATTGACGAGGATGAGGAACAGCGACTACAGGACGTAGCGGATAAGAAGAAAAGAGGGAAGGGCGCGCCGAAGAAGGCCAAGTCTGCTGGTAATTATTCAATCACCTATTTCTTCCCTACGGTATTCATCGTTATCCCATAGCTGACAGCCGCCGTGCTCAAAGGAAGCGATAAAGGCTTCCTGATTGTATGGGTTACCATCGCCCGTATAAAGTTCCCTATAGAATGCTATGTATGCTCGTACAATGTTTCCTCCACGTCTTCATTACTTCCATCCGTATCCAACCCATCTACATCCATTCCAATCACGTATCTACTAAGGTTCTCCTCAGTTGTGCCCCAACTCGGAAGACATGCCAACAGCTCTTCCTCGTCAGCGCCTTCGCCTGGTCCAAGATTGTGCAACTTGGTCAGCGTCCGGTGAAACAACTCATCGAAGGTGCTCTTGTGGCCAAGCCGCCGCATGTCATGCACGAGGCTGTCCTCTTCATCCTCGTCCTTGCCATCAATCCAATTCTCCAACGCGTTGATTCCCGTGATTAACAAGCTGCGAACACGCGTGCAGTCCGTCTGTGTGGGAAGGGGTGTCTCCTCAAGCAACTCTTCAGATAATTCCACGCCCTCGCCTCTCGCCGGGTCCCATGCCTGCCTGCACAAGACGGAAAGCCAACCGCGGTCGAGCATGTCCAACCAATCCAAGAGTGGAATCAAGTCTGTACCATCGGGGGAGTACCCGGGAATGTCCTCCATCGCGGTTCCCGTGAGGCGTAAAAAGAGTGAGATTCGTAGCATCCCGGATGGCGGAACAGGTGGGATTTGTAGGGTCAGGGAAAATAAACTTCGCATCGCCAGAAGATAGGCATGAAGAGTGGGAAGCTTGGATTCGGGATCATGTCTAGAAGGATTTTCAGCCGAGTAACAACATGCACGAAATGCAGTACTGACCGCCTGCTGTACTCCTGATGAATTTCGCGGTATTTCTCATCGAGATAATCGAGCAGACGTCGCTCTTGCCGGTCGCTGAGTGGATGAATTTTGACGGTCTCCGATGTCATGATCGTCGGGTCAGGGGTTGAATCAATGTGTTTGTGACTTGTGACCTAACAAGACATATATATGTCTCAACCCAAAAAGGTCTACGAGGGACACGGCGCACCCGCGCGGCAGACGACATGCCCTGATCTCCTAAGACTAACTCGGTGAGCCCTGCTAGCTGCGGAATTGCTTCCCTGGCTAGACAAGGGCCAATTACTCCAAATCCAGTCACAGCTTACGCTGCGAGGGATGATGGACACCAAAGTTTTCCGGAGGGGACAGCCTTGAACCCAGCGCACAAGCACGTGATTCCGTTGGGGAGAACATCACCTCGCATTCCCACCTTGGGGCCATTACAGCCACTGCACCATCGTGCGACAACTTGTTCTGGGACAGGAAATATATATATGGCATTGCGTTCCTCCTTCAATCAAGCGTCTTCGGACCAAGTCCTATCACACTTCTTATATTAGTTGTCAAGAACGTTTTGTAATCGATTTTTTGAACATGGATGACTCAAAGGTCAATGTCTGACGGCAAACCTTTATTTCCGGAGGATGCCGCGCAGTTCGTGACTATGATCGAAGCCAAACAAGACGTCAACAAAGGGGTTCCTTCTCGACGACCACCACAATCAAGGCCCGATTCTATCTTCAGCAACGATATCCACGCCTGCTTCTTTTTCTTTCATCGTGCGGTGCCCCGTAACAACGCACTCCTCGCCAAACACATGACTAACACCCCTTCAGGCTCAAAGCGTCCCTACGACGGTACCGCAGACACTGAACTTAGAAAGCGTTCCCGTGATTCTGAATCTAGAGATTGGAAAGATGGGCGAACTTCAGTAAAACCTCATGGCGCACGGGACAGACGCGCCACAGACGACCGCTATCGAAGAGATTACAGCCCACGTCGGGACCGTGACCGCGATCACCGAGGAAGGGATGATAGGCGGGAAAGAGAAGATAGGCGAGACCGGTCTAGGAGAGACAACGGCAGGTATCGTGATCGTAGGTATGAGGATCGCGGGAGGCGTTCTTCACATGTCGACGAGCGACGGCATACTCCCGAGTCTCCCTGTCATCTGTCCAATGGTTCTTCTCGTCTCCGAAAGACACCTGATTCGGATAGGGAAGAGGGCGAGTGAGTATCGTTCACCCAAAGTGTTGGTCATTCGCGGCTTTGACACTCATACATACATACAGGATATCTCCTCATCCACCATTGATGGGGACATCCCCGCCTCCCAAGGAAACGCCTACTACCATAGAGTCTAATCCTCCTCCGAGTGTACGCCCACAAGATCTCGCACCTCCCGTACGACCTGAGCCCGAGCTCGAGTTGGCTACGTCTCCTGTTCCAATTGATGTGACCCTCGCTGCGCGCCGCGCCAAACGGCAAGCTATCCTTGCCAAGTATGCCGGTGTCGCAAGTGTCAACACAACAGAAGCCAGCCCCAGTCCGGGGCCTAGCAGTGCGGTCCAGCCGCCGCCTCCGTCTGCTGAAGTTTCTGATCCTCAGTCTCAGCGTCACAGCATTGTTGGAGAGAATGGCGCAGGACTCTTCTCACGGGACCCATCTGCAGGTCCATCACGTGAGTCCTCTTCTGCACTAATTTCCTGGAATATACCCTGAAATTTGCGATATCAGAACGCCGAGAGTCCCAATCTGCATCGCCTGCTCCTGACATATTTGAACTTGCGAAAGGAGGCGAGGAAGAGGGGGCTCAAGCTGAAGCCCAGGAACAGCTGAACCGCGATGGCACGCGTGAGCAAGTGTCAGCTGCAGACTATGATCCAAGTCTCGATCGCCGAGAAGACGAGCAAAGGCGAGTCCGTGGCGCCAAAGAAGAACTGAATCAGGATGTTGAAATGATAGACGAGGACGAGGATGACGTGGATGATATGTTCGCTTTATTCGTGGAAGACAAGAAGAAAAAGATCAAGAAAGTTAAGAAAGTAATCGTATGTCATGTCAGTCGCTCATTCATAACCACATTGATTTTTATGGTTCGTTCAGAAACCCACTCTACCGGCTCTCATCACGACAACGTTAGATACTGCCGCAGACCCTGAAGGCTATTATCAAGTCATCCTTGGTGAGCACTTCGATGGAGGTCGCTACCAAGTATTTTCTTCCGTTGGGAAAGGCATGTTTGCCAACGTTGTGCGTGCCCGGGTGCTCCAAAGTGAGACGAGCGATGTTGGCAAGGAAGTCGCGATCAAGATAATTCGTAGCCAGGAATCAATGTTCGTTACTTCCTACCGTCACCTTCTCTTTGACATGCTCACGAGGTGTCAGGTACAAGGCAGGACAGAAAGAAGTACAAATGTTAAACAGACTTAGACAATCAGATCCGGAGGATAAGAAACATGTCGTCCGCCTAGAACGGACCTTCGAGCATCGTGGCCATCTTTGCTTGGTCTTCGAGTCACTAAGGTCAGCCATTTTCCGTCTCTTTCGATGCCGTGTTGATATTTTTTTCTCCATGTAGCATGAACTTACGCGATGTTGTCAAGCGCTTTGGCAAAGATGTTGGACTGAATATTCGGGCAGTCCGCGCATACGCACAGCAACTCTTTCTGGCGCTGAGTCTTTTGCGAAAATGTAACATAATGCACGCGGACATCAAACCCGACAATATACTAGTACGTCTATTCTCGTGTGGTGCTGTCTTCGTGACGCTACCTGGATTTTATCTCACACACATCCACATAGGTCAACGAACTGAAGACACAGCTAAAACTGTGCGACCTTGGCTCCGCTTCTGATGCATCCGAGAACGAGATAACACCCTACCTTGTCAGCAGATTTTATCGCGCACCAGAAATTAGTGAGCTTTATCCGTCGCGATATTTTCACCCTCATCACCTGCTTGCACAGTCCTTGGTATTCCATATGACCCATCGTTAGACATCTGGTCCGTTGGTTGCACCCTCTACGAGCTTTACACGGGAAAGATATTATTCCCTGGCCGATCCAATAACCAAATGTTATTGCTCATGATGGAGCTGAAGGGCCGTTTCAACCAGAAAATTATCAAGAAAGCAAAGTTTGGCGATAGCTATTTCGATGAAATGGGCGGGTTTGACAGCGTTGAGAGAGACCGTGTGACGGGGGCGGTTAGTGCTCCTTTGTCCTCAAACACTGGTTATTCACAGGAACTCCAGGACGTGGTACGCAAGGTGCACATCTCGAAGCCGACACGCGACCTGCGAGCGAGGCTTAT